>JAHUTJ010051281.1:0-14645 GCA_036250325.1 Characodon lateralis
AGCATTTTAAATTAGCTGAAGTCTTTTAACTGCATTTTGTGGACATCCTGATAGTAAAGAATTACAATAGTCCAGCCTTGAAGTAACAAATGCATGGACTAGTTTTTCAGCGTCACTCCTGGATAGGATATTTCTTATTTTGGCAATGTTCCGGAGATGAAAGAAGGAAACCCTAGAAACCTGTTTAATATGGGATTTAAATGACATGTCCTGGTCAAAAGTAACACCAAGGTACTTTATTACCGGAGGTCAATTTAATGCCATCCAGGTTAAGTGAATGACTAAGCAGTTTCTTTTTTAAAGGTTCTGGTCCAAAGACGACAACTTCTGTCTTGTCTGAATTTAGAAGCAAAAAATTTTAAAGTCATCCAAGTTTTTATATCTTCAAGACATGCTTGTAGTCTGTCTAACTGGTTGGGTTCATCAGAATTTATGGATAAGTAAAGCTGAGTATCATCAGCGTAACAATGAAAATTTATCCTCTGCTGCCTGATAATTTTACCTATTGGAAGCATATATATAGTAAAGAGAATTGGCCCAAGTACTGAACCCTGTGGTACTCCACAATTAACCCTGGAGTTTAAAGATGATTTATCATTTACATGAACAAACTGGAATCTGTCAGACAAATAAGATTTAAACTAGCCTAGCGCTGTTCCCCTGATTCCTACAGCATATTCCAGCCTTTTGAAGATAATATTATGGTCGACTGTATCAAATGCAGCACTGAGATCTAAGAGGACAGGTACAGACACAAGCCAATTATCTGAGGCCATAAGAATATCATCAGTGACTTTCAGCAGAGCTGTTTCAGTGCTATGATGAGCTCTGAAGCCTGACTGAAACTCTTCAAACAGGTCATTGCTGTGTAAATGCTCACACATTTGATTAGCAACTATTTTCTCAAGAATTTTAGATAAAAATGGAAGATTGGATATAGGTCTGTAATTTTTCAAGTCATCTCGATCAAGCAAAGGTTTCTTAAGTAAAAGTACAATTACAGCTACCTTAAAAGCCTGTGGTACATATCCATTTACTAAGGATAGGTTAATCATATCTAAAATGGGGCTGGTAATCAGAGGGAACACTTCGTTAAATAATTTGGTCAGGATTGGGTCCAACATACAAGTTCAAGGTTTATATGAAGCTAATATTTCTGATAACTCAGGAAGCTCCACAGGATCAAAACAATCCAAACACAGATCAGGTTTTACAGTTACTTCCAATGTTGTCTCACTTGCTGAGGATGAAGTAATCATCTTCGGGAGTATGTCAAAGATTTTATTTTTAATAGAATCAATTTTATTTAAGAAGAATCCCATAATGTCATGACTGCTGAGAACTAAGGGAATGGATGGTTCAACAGAGCTATGACTGTGTAAGTTTAGCAACTGTACTAAAGAGAAACCTAGGATTATTCTTGTGCTCTTCTGTTAATTATGAGAAATAAGCTGTTCTGGCTTGGCGAAGTGTCTTTTTATACAACAGTAGGCTATTTTTCCAGATTAAGTGGGAATCCCCTAGGTGTGTAGAGCTCCATTTTCTCTCCAATTTTCTATCATTGTGCTTTAAAGTACACAGCTCTGAATTAAACCAGGGGGCTAGCCTCCTATGAATAATTACCTTATTTTTCAAGGGGGCTGCATTGTCTAATGCACCACGCAGTGAAGAAGTAACACTATGAACAAGAGAATTAATTTGTGAAGGGGTAGACACTAAATTATTGCCCTCCACTGTGATTTTCTGGGATAAAGAGGAAATTAAAAGTGGAACAGATTCTTTAAAGGTTGTTACAGCATTGTCTAATGATCTACTATAATGAAATTTTCTTTCAGGTGTGGAGTACTCGGTTAAATTAAACTCAAAGGTTATTAAGAAATGGTCAGACAGGACAGGGTTATGAGAAAATATTGTTATGTCTTTACACTCNTAAAGGTTGTTACAGCATCGCCTGATGATCTACTATAATGAAATTTTCTTTCAGGTGTGGAGTACTCGGTTAAATTAAACTCAAAGGTTATTAAAAAATGGTCAGACAGGACAGGGTTATGATGAAATATTGTTATTTATTTACACAGGTTTCAATGTGGCAAAATTTATGTCAGTCAGTCATTTTCTACCTCTTATTCCATAGTAGGTCCCCACGACCCACCAGCAAAATTTATGATTCAATGTGATTATTTATTTTATGAAAACGTGTTGTACTGTGTTCCCTTTTATTTTGAGTTCTAATCCCTGCTCTTCCAACCGATTATGACCCTCTGAGTCAACTTCACTTGATGAAAAATCTTGTTAAAGTAATATGAGCACCTTTCAACAGCAGACCATCAGAACAATATAGAACATTACTTTAAATCATCAGTTGTTAAAGCTGTTACAAAACATTTTCAGGGTGGCAACAATTTAGCACATGATTGGTAGAAAATATCCCACAGTAGAGAGCTCCATGAGTAAAACTGTAAAGGGACAAAAAGATGCAGAAAAATGCTCAACGTGACAAAGAGACACTTGAAAGAAGGCTCTCTTTTATTATTTTAATTTAGCCACAATGAAAGCTGTGGGGAATATATGATTTTTTCCCCCCATAAATACATTAATTTAGAAAAGGAAAATAATAAATTGATAGAAATAGGTGTGCCTCATTAGTCTAGTATAGTAGCACGATTCAGAAGTAATTTGAAGTCGTGTATGCACAAGACCTGGAAACAATTTTCCATAAAAATGTTAATATAAAATAAGAATTCAAATCAAATCTAATGATATCGTCACTGGAAGTTTTTAATTTTTAGGGGGGTTTGCTCAAGTGTTTTGATCAACTGTATTTTGTTGATGGTCCCTAAGCCAACCACTGCGTTTAGCAGTGAGTACACGGAGTCTCGTTATCTGCCCTCTCAGCGAAGGCAGGTGGCATGAAAAGCCATCCCTGCCAGCAGTGAACCACAGAGCGAAAATGTCTGCCGAATATCCAACTTTAAACTAACATCTAACTTAAAATTAACTTCACTGACGAAAGTAAAAGTGCACATTTAGAGGGATGGAGAAGGGCTATCCAATCAAAACGGTTTGAGGGTGGAGTCGGATGTCTGACCCCTCCCCATCCAGTGAGCTGCAGAAAGGGGTTATTGGCCTGGAGTGAGGTGGATACATTTTGTATATACCTTGTGTAACGTCATTCAGCTTTTTTGCCAATTTATCCATCTGCCGCCTCCACTGTGTTTTTCACAGATCTATCAGTACATACAGAGCAGATTTTACCGCTCTCCTGAGGTTCTTTTGGGAATGCCATATGACCTGGCTATCGATATGTGGTCTCTCGGATGCATACTTGTAGAGATGCACACAGGAGAGCCTCTTTTCAGTGGCTCCAATGAGGTAACCAGATTAGAAACCAGATGAAAAGTATATAAACACCTGTTTTTACTGTTTGCATCAAGTGAGTGTGTTTCTGCCACATGATTGTACGTGTAGTACGCATTCCCATAACAACGATGACCGTGTGTGTATGCACATCTAAACAGGTTGACCAGATGAATAAGATTGTGGAGGTTTTGGGGGTTCCACCCAGCCACATGTTGGATGCAGCTCCTAAAGCCAGAAAGTACTTTGACAAGCTATCAGATGGCTTATGGACTGTGAAGAAGAACAAGGATGTCAAGAAGGTGAATATCCCTTTGATTTTCCTTTCCATCCAAAAGTCAGTTCATGTCTAGTTTTAGTTTCCTTAAAAACCTGCTGATGACGGAATGCTCAATAATCTCAGCTGTTGTTTAATGATAAGGAAAATATTCTTAACAATTACTATGTTTAGCAAATTTCCAAAACTAAAATACTTTAACATTTTCCAGAGTTTTACCCATCTTGCTTCACTTCACAGTTTTGTATCAAGCAAAAAGATCGTCAGCAGTTCTGTAGGGTATAGCTAATTTTAAATGGCATTGAGATTATTTCATCTTAAAAACTGGCTTAAACAGAGAGCTCCAACTCCAGTCATTGAAAACCACGATCCTGCAAAGGTCAGATACATTCCTGCTCCAACACATTTGAATCAAATGGCTGGAAGACATCTTCAGCATGTCATGAAGTTCTGCAGAGGCCTGTTTGATTCAGTGACTCGCGAGAACTGGAGTTTAAGACCCCTGGGCTAAAGCTTAGGGTTAGTGGAGTGACACACTGTCTGGTGTACATATATAACCCTGGTGTATATAGGATCTGTCATTCTTAGTAAATTATGTTTCTTCATGCTGAATGTCCAGGCAATGGCCTTCTCCTCTATACATCACACAAACTTTAATGTGTCCATTGCAAGAGATTCTACAAACGTTAGATGAAAACATTTTGTATGCAGTTCTTGATGTAAATCTGTCAAAAATAATCAGCTTCAAAATTTGGCTTATCTGTGCAGTTGAAATATTTCTGCCATTTTTCAGATTTGTGAACAAGAGATGAAATTAGGAAGAAGTCGTTAGGACTAACAGAAGATTTGAACTCGACCTTCTGTGTCTAGGAAAAAAGACATTTCACCATCTAGGAGTTTAAAATTCACTTAGTTGTTTGTGAATACAAAATATGATAATTGGATATATGTATGTGTGCTTTAGGAATACAAGCCTCCAGCTACACGCCGTCTTCATGAGATTTTAGGCGTAGAGACTGGAGGCCCAGGGGGGCGGAGGGCAGGAGAGCCAGGACATGCCCCTTGTGACTACCTGAAGTTTAAAGGTATGTCATCGTGTCGTACTGATTCACAGGTGCAGAAAGTTTTTGAATAACTAAAAGGACAAAATACATGAAACTCTGTGTCCTTCAAGTTTTAAAGCTGTTTTCACACATGCACATCAGTCCTGATATGCTTTAGAGATGTCCTCAGAATGTGGACAAGTGCAGCATTCAGTCTGTACTTGCAGTACTTTTTAATGCACCTCTCTAGGAATCTGTCCTAGTCAACGCTAACAGTGTCCCTTTGTGATGTACATATGCAAACAGCAACTGCAGAAAAACCATGCTTCCATCTGTTGTCCATACCTGCCTATTCGTGCTGTCCCAGGGGGATGGTGCCTATCTCTTGCTGTCACTGGGTTAGAGGTGTGCCCATCCTGCACAGGTCGCCAGTCCTTTACAGGTCAACACAGAGCAAACACTCATACCTAAGGAAATTTAGGAGAGACTAATTAACCTAACAGTCATGTGTTTGGAATGTGGAGGGAAGCTGGAATGCCCTAAAAGAACCCATGTGTGCACGGGAGAACATGCAAAGTCCATGCAGAAAGGCCCCTGGACAGTATTTGAACCCAAGACCTTCTTGCTGCAAGGCAACAGCGCTAACAACCGCTCTACTCTGCTCAACACCTTTCTGGTGTTCTTCCAGGAAACCTGTCAGGCTGCCACAAGAACTGCTGCTAAGACAAAAACTAACAAAATAATTTGCCCACAGTTAGACGGCCCTGATCTGAGGAAAATATGTCCTCTAAATATGAGATAAACTGAAGCTTCTAAGTAATGCTGCCATCTGGTTCACTACAGGCAACATAGAAACTGAATCTATTTATTAATACGTACATAAGTTCAATCTTTGAAGCTGCAGGGGATGTTTATAATCTACTCAATATATCTGTCAGAATGCTAATCAAACTTAATATATTTTTTATTATTATTTTTATTATTATTTTCCAACAAAAAAGTCACATTTTTCTTCTTTCAGATCTGATCTTGCGCATGCTGGACTATGACCCTAAAAGCCGAATCACGCCATTTTACGCCCTGCAGCACAATTTCTTTAAGAAAACGACAGATGAAGGAACCAACACAAGCTCATCTACATCCACCTCTCCTGCCATGGACCACTCACATTCAACCTCCACAACTAGCTCTGTTTCTAGCTCTGGTAAAAGCCGACACACTCCCCATGCCCTGTTGTGTCCGTTCTCTGTTTGTAGTTCATGAGTTTGCTGCCTTACATTGCATGATCAATGACAACTATATCTGTAGTAAAGGAGCTGAGAGGTGAAAGTCTGCTATGCTTTAATATGACTGAATATCCACATTTAGCAGTTCAATCCTTTGAGAGCTGACAACTGTTTAACTTTGTCTTTGTGGCCATGAGTCGCTTTTACTGTCTGTCACTCAAATGGAAGTCCTCCCAATGTCGTCAACCAGTTTGAACACTTACTGGCCCAGACCTAAGTTAGGAACTTTCTCCTCATGGCCTTGTCAAATAAAGTTATGCAATTCACAAGGATCCTAACAAAAGCAGAAGGGCACACTTCAAGGCAGGGGTCCTTTTTGCTATCTCCAAGTATTTTTTTAAAAGATGGATGCGGTGAGGTGGCTAGAAGTCAGCCTACCTCTGTTATGCCCCTAACTCAACAAGCATTAGTAGTCACAGAACCTGACAGAGGTCAGCTGATGCAGGGTTCACGCCGGTTTCACGGGTCGAGGTAGTAATCTAGTGAAAATGTATGGTTTCTGTGACTAGCTAGCAGCAGGATAAACAAGTGTATACAAGTCTCAGATTTTATTTCCTATGAGAAAAATGTTGAGAGGGTGTGATAATTAATTTAAATCTGAAGAATTTCCTTGGCAGCAGGATCACTACACCAACTTTGTAAGCTATTATTGTTATGAAAAGAATGATTTTATGCATAGTTCTCTTGTTGATGCTGAAAACCACTTCCTGTCGTGCCACACTACTGGCTTAGTTTTCTACCCTCATAGCTGTGTGGGATATCAATGCCTCCCCATGTGATTCATGCACGGCCGGAAGGAGCTCAGAGGCTGCCTGTCTGTCCGGGTTTATGATGGAAATGTTTTCTGAAAGAGGCTATTGTAATTTTTCTATTAAGGTTATCAATCAACCAAAGTTGATGAAATAAAAAAAAAAAAAACAAGTCAATGTAAGAAAGATAAGTATGAGACTGATATGAGTCCTATTTGTTTTCAGGTGGCTCCAGTGGTTCTTCCAATGACAACCGTAACTACCGATACAGCAACCGCTACTACAACTCCGCTGTCACCCACTCAGACTATGAGATGACCAGTCCTCAGGTACACCCTCTTCACTTCCGTTCAACTACCCCCACACAGCATAGTTCAACCAGAACTTCCTTTAAGTAGAGCAAAAATTATGTAACTAATGACTGCTTTTCTTCAACAATTACTGTAAATATTCAGGACATTTTTACACACGTGCTGAATCCAGAATGCTGTAGTTTGTCCTGAATGTCAGAAAGCTCATGGACACAAATGAGATCTAACAATAAAAAAAATGTAGTATCATGATTATTCATTTTTTTTAACTAACATATTTTTCTTATATTGTAAATTTGTCACGTATTAGGTCCGAGCAGCGAAAGCACTGCGAAGGCCTATTGTAATCGCTTTGTTTACTATTATTAATCATCTGCCAAATGAATTTTGGCACCAAACCTTGATCATCCGTTAATCCTGGTGTAAGATTACGTATTTTAAGGTTTTTGCAAAATTCGCATAAAAAATAGCCCAACAGCGGCTTTCTGCAATTTTCAAAACACCCTCCTCATTTAACTTACTTTATCGTAGAGTTATGAAATTTGGTACACTTGTAATACTCGATCTACATAAAGCTTTCTTGCACCCATGTTCTACAACAAAGAGGAAATCGGCCATCTTGGATAAAATTAGCTATTTTGACGTCCTTTTTGCCATTTATAGCTTCTGTATTTGATCGAATTCCTCCCAGGAATTATGATTGATCAGGTTGACATTTGGTCACTTTGCTCAGAAGGGACGGGTAATCTAAAGTTATCAAAATCCTGAGTTTTTGAGCATGCTGAGGAGGCGGAGCCAGGCCTCAAAGTTTGACTTCTCGCCATAAAAGACAAAATTGTTATTCCTTGTTTCCTACAAGGAAAGTTGCAGAGACACGAAACCCTTTGGAACTGATTCACATCAAGCCCCAAACAACATTCAGTGGTCAAAGGCTGACATCATTGAAGTCCTGCCCCCTGAGAACAGGAAATGTCATGTTTTTCTTTGGAAGGTTCATATTTGATCCCCGACACCTAATCAACATGAATTTGTCCCCAGTGACAGATAACAAGATGGTCTAAGTTGGTCCCCAGTACTAGGAGGTTTGGCTGGAGGGTGTGGCCCAGACAGCATGGCGAAGTCCGACATCACGCCATGGCCTTACATTTGGCTCTTAATTACACACGCATGGCCTGATTTACTCCATACGGAATATAGTTGATCTTTCTAAACCCCCAAACAAATCTATTGGATTACATTGGAATTTAGACCAACGATGCCTCCTAGAAAACTTCAATCGCTTTATCTCCCTCATACATTATTGGATCCACTTCAAATTTGGTATGCTTCATTATGAACGAATGCTGAACACAGTCAATTGATAACAGCACTTTAGCCCCGCCCACTAACAACCAAATGACAGGTTTCTTAGCTGATTGACCTTCCTTGACAGTCTCCAGAAGTTTTAAACTTTGTCTAATGAGACATAATAATTTTGATGACATTCTCAAAGCACGACAGGAAGACCTCCTGTTAATCCTTCACCACCAAACAGGAAGTGAGCGCAGCTTCCATCGGGCAGGTCGGATTGCGACCATGGGAGTCCTGCTTCTCTGACGGTCGTGATTCAACCTTCCCAACATAGGCTGAGCGGTGGTAAGCTGCGAGGACCACCCAATGCTGCCTGCAGCTTTAATTTCTTTTTGTTGTTTCTGCACTTGAATTTCCCCACTGAGGGACAATAACTTTTTTTTTTTTTTTATTCTATTCTGTCGTGCACGAATTTATTGCAATCACCAGTATTATAGTTTTGTTAAAAATATGCAAAAATTGTTGTCTTAGAGTGAAGCTAGCAGCATAAATGATGTCCAGCCTTATTATGAACGCTTTGGGCACAAAGGCTCGTGTTAATATGTTGGCTGTCCTGCAGAGTACAGAAGTAGAACCTTGGCTACAATGCTGGTAGTCCCAAGAAATGGGAGCAATTAGTAACAAGTTACCAAGCATACCAACCAGACTGTTCTGAAGAGAGCAAAGAATCCAGCTAAAAGTCTCCTTACTTAGCATTAGCATTTTGAGGCAGCTTAATATTCATGTTGTTTCTTTCCACATATACTGAGGACACCTATGGAATGCCTTCCTTGTACTGATATAAACTCCAAAATACAGCTACATTCAAACACTTTTGGTGTTTGCTCTTTGGTGGTTGAAATGGATAAATGTTTTTGACAAAGTCATTTTTAAATAATATTACTGTTAGAAATTTTATCATAGTAATTGTTAAAAGTCAACATAGTTTCAACCCTAATCTGAACTGTGTCTCATCCCTTTGGTTATGCTCCATTTGCACCCCTCCCCCCTCCTCCACACCCCTCATCCTCCTCTTCCTCCTCTTCCTCCCAATAGGCTCCCTCCCAACAGCAGATGAGGATGTGGCCAGGCAGTGATGGTGGAAGTGGGGGTCAGGACCCAGCATACACCCAGTTGCTGCTCCACAAACCAGCTGCCACCCAACAACACCAGCGCCACTTTTTGGACCCGCCCCACCACCCACATCCGACTTACTCTCACCATGGAAACGGTGGGCGTGGACTACGGCCAGGTGGACAGACAGGCATGGGTGGAGGTGGGGGTCAGCAGGGATCCTCTCCACAGATGAGTGACAGCATGGATGTGGGCGTGTCCCTTGGGCTGCACCACCTAGGGGCGGTGTCTTCCATGGAGGCCTCTCAGTTTGGCTCTGCATCTCTGCCCCTCGCTCTGCCAATTGGACTGTCTGCCTTCCGGACTCGGACGGCCCCCACCGCCCCAGGGCCACAAGTCCCGCCCCCAGAGGACTACTACCCTGCCTCCAACAACAATAACCCCGCTGCGGGGGCCAGAGGGAGGCCCGACTCAGACGAAGGGCCAGCCAACTCTTGATAAAACCTGAAACACGCCCTAAAGCCATACAATTTTAACTACAACTACTACAATTAAACACATACAGCCAGAGTTCAGAGACAACAGGTGAATTTTGAGCTGGAGGAGACAATTTCTTCTGCATGAGAGGAGGAGAAAGGAGGAGAAGGATGCTGGGAATACTTTTATCCCGTTTTTGTTTGTTGTTTTTACGACTGTAATTTGAAAGGAATGAGTGACAAGTGTGTTTTAACAGATATTCTTGATTAATATTATTTGATTTTTGTAAGGTTTGAGGAGTTTTGTGTTCTATTTTGTTGTTTAAGTCTGGAGAGGAGCAAGAGGATGAAGAGGGACCTTGTTTTTCCGCTCTGCTCCACATTGAGGCTGGAACATTGTTTTTCTCACTATTCTGTTTTAACTGTACTATACTCAGATTTACATACCCCGTACATCAGCAGCCTTAACACCCCCCCACACACACACCATAGCGCACACACGCATGCCTGTTTTTATCACCTGGAAAACACCCCACCAGGATATCACAATCATCCTTGCATTATAAGACACCCATAAAATTTATCTCATTTATATATATATATATATATATATATATATATATATATATATATATATATGTGTGTGTGTGTGTGTGTGTGTGTGTGTGTGTGAGAAAAGCCCAACATATATTATATTGTTCAGGACTCAGTTTGCTGCTCTCAGCCCAAGCTTGTGGCTTGGTCTGGTGGTGACTGAGGTGGAGGTGGGCGGAGAAGGCGACAGGACAGTGATACCTTGCCAACATTCAAACGAATCTCCTTCTCTTCCTTATCCTTCCCCCACTCCCTGCAGTCTTCTTGATTCCTTCTTCTCCTGTCGTGTTTCTCCTCCAGACAGCTCCTCCTCTCTGTGCTGCTAATCACCATGACAACTGGTCTGGATTGCTGCTAAAGATCCAACACAGATCAATAAAGAAATGAAATAAAAACAGAAATGAAAAAACTTTTTAACCCTTGTGCTTAAGAAAAAAGGATAAAGTAAGAACCACTGCATCTCAATGTATTTATTACTATTTAACAAGAAAAACAAACTGAAAGTAACAGTTTTTTTTCTGCTCTTCTTTGTTTGGTTGCCTTCTTTCTGCAGGTAAGCTCAGATTGGCTATTGTAACAGTGACAGTAACTGGTGACATGAGAATGTCACTGGTTGTGGGGGCTGGGTGAAGGGGAAGGGTCGGGGCAAAATAAAGTTGGATATATAATACGAATAAAGAGTATACTTTTGCACACCAAAGTCAAGCAAACATCAAATCTCTGCCTTTCTTCCTACTTGTCTCAAACACTACCTTAGTGAGAATGAAGTTCATACATCCTATGGCTGAAGCCATAAATTCCAAATTTGTGGCCAATTCTCTCGTGATGAGAATTGCATGATGAAAAAAGTTTGAGTATCAGTCAGTCATTTTCTATACCGCTTCTTCCATAGTGGGTCAAGGGGATGCTGTGCCTATCTCCTGCAGTCTATGGCCGGGAGGCAGGGTCCACCCTAGGCAGGGCGACAGACAAACAACCATGCACACACATTCATACACCTAAGGGCAATTTAGAGAGACCATATAATCTAACCGACCTGTCTTTGGACCCTGGGAGGAAGCCGGAGTACTCGGGGGGGGGGGGGGGGGGGACGACCCACTAGTGCACAGGGAGAACATGCAAATTCCATGCAGAAAGACCCCCGGCCGGGAGTCGAACCCAGGACAACAGCAACAACAGTGCTACTATCTGCGCCACCATGCAGGCCATTTGAATATATTCTTTCAAAATAAAATTTTATTTTTCACAAACCGTAGGCATCTTGGGTAAGGTTGCTGCAAAGAAAAGATACTGACATTTAAAGGAACTGATTACGAATTAGCTTTAATGAAAAGAACCCAGCTGAATTCATCTTCCTTTGCTTGGCTGTAATTTATATATGGACAAAAAATGGCTAATTAATCCATTTTGGTTATTTATTGTGTATTCTTTGTATGAGTATGAGAAAAAGTACTGCATGGGGATGCAAAAATGCCCCATGTCCCCTCGTGGGCTCTGTAAAAAATGACCAAATTTCATTTTGAAATGTCAAACTTGAAAATCAAAAATGTATTAACAGAAACCTGGCGAGCCGTGGTAAGGCGTATTCGTCACTTCTTGTTTTCCCTGTTGCACTCGGTGGTGTGTGAAGGCTCTCTCGATTGATCTGATTTCTCTTTACTGTGGTATCTCTGACTTGTTCTAATTTATAAGCACATTAAAACACATATTTTCTGTTGCTGCATTTAACTTTTGGGGACTCCCTGTGTCTTACACGATTTTTATAGTAGTGTTAAGGGGTTGCTAGCTTAGTGTTTAGCTCCACCATGGCTACCTGCTCTGCTGTTTCTGTCTGTCAGATGTTCAGTTACTCCTCGGCCTCCTTTAGTGATAATGGTATGTGTAATAAATGTAGCATTTTTGTAGCTTTGGAGGCGAGGGTGTCGAATTTGGAGGACTGCTACGGGGAGCCACGAGGGTAGCTCCCCGTAGCAGTCCTTCAGCAGAGCCCGTGCAGCTGGGGCCTGAGGCATCCACCCCACTTTGGGTAGAGCAGCTCTTCTTTCTAGGAACCTGGCCGAATTTATTTGTTCTCCAAAACTCTGACAACCCGGGGTGAGACCAGGAAGCAGGGTTGTAGTTTAACACTCCTCTCTGCAGCGTCTCTAGCCTACTGCTAATCATGGGCGTTTTTAGGGTCTCAAAGCATTGAGGTTTTTAGCCTAAACCCAAAATATTTAAATTTCCACAAGGCACTTCATAAGTAATTTAGAGTTAAAATAACATAGGACATTTTGTACCAGTTCTCTGTCTCGGCTGGTATTAGACTGAATGTAAGTTATTGTGAATCAAACAAAAAAGGTTAACAATAATTTAACTTTTTATTTTTGATAGAAGCTGAATAAAGTATAAGGAGAAACATAGTTTAGGACTGATGAAAAACTATTTGGCTGAAGCAAATAATGACATATAGGTATTTAGAAAAAAACCTAATTTGAATTTTTGCTGACAAAAGTTTTTCTTAAACTAAAAGATGTTTACTATGGGCCAGACAAATGTGCTTTTTTGTCATCTACATAAATTACCTTTTTAAACGTTACATTCTCATAAAGGTGTTTCACTCCTAAGGCTCCATTGTCTTTTTTCTTACATTTCAAAACAGGAAACTGGTATATAGATGATTTTCTTAAATCTTTGTCAAATGGCAAAATCTTAAAACACATTTATTTTAATTTTGCCGAGAACTTTAAAAACAATTTATTTAAATTGTTTTCCCCACACCTCCACAGAGTCCAGAACAGGTATGAGTAGGCAAATTAGATTCAGTGGTGCGGTGTCCCACCCCACTTTAATAGACAGCCATGAACAATACCTGGCGGTGGACTCACTAGAAGTAAATGGTTCAAGGTTTAGAAGCGAGCAGCCTTCAAACTTGACTCACAGTACCCTCCTCTACGTTCCCTCACCTCCGCCAAGGTGACAGGAGAGCCGTCTCGGGGACTCAGGTGGTTCATACCGCCCTCAACAGCTGCCCAGGACCCGAGTCCATGGAGCACAGGGCCCACCACTGTACCATGAGCAGCCTCCAGTGCCTCCCCGGAGGGTGAAGCGTGATGCCTTGACACATGAGGGATGCAGCAGGGGTGAACTTTCAGATGATGACTCAAATGGGCCAGCACCAATCCCGGAGAGTGGATCGTGCACACGCCAACTTGAGTCTCTTGCCCAAGACATAGAACTTTTCGACTCTAATAATGCGGAATCAAACATTGGTTATGTTGGGGCCATCCATTTTGGTCGCACATTTTGACACACGCAGCTCAACAGATGTCGCAGCTCTGACGTCACTGGGAGCATAAACCGGCTGAGATGCAGAGTTTCGTGGCCATTTCCTGCGTGTCTAACAGGACAGCGCAACGGAGGCGCATGTCTGGAGAGACAAAAGCTCGCAGGCGAACTTTTGCTCCACAAGGCCATTCCCGGAAGAGCTTGAAAGCTGGAAATCTGTCTGATACGAGAAGATCAGAGGATTTATTCACCGATCGAAGACCACGCCGACAGGTGGAAACCCACAGAGGTTCTATGGAGATGGGTTTACCTCCTTGTGTATGCAGTCGACCAACGGTTCATCATTTCCCCTCCTGGACGGATGAGAAATTACCGTTTTTTGTTCTTGATTTGGTCACGGACGCGTAGTCCCCCTCCCCTCATTTTTCTTCAGACCTGATCCTCACCTGGTGGAAAGCAGAAATCAACGTCCTCGTAATTTCGTTCTTTTCATATTAAACCAGATAGGTGCATTTAGAAGTCTGGGCAGGATGAGGCATAATGAAAGTGATTTAGAATCAATTCAATTCAGTTTATTTATATAGCGCCAATTCACAACACATGTCGTCTCAAGGCACTTCACAAAAGTCAGGTTCATACATCCCAATTAATCCTAATAATTGAACACTGCAGTCAGAGTTAGTTATTTATTCAAATTGGATAAAAAGTTTTTCTGTCTAAGGAAACCCAGCAGATTGCATCCAGTCAGTGACTTGCAGCATTCCCCCCTCCTGGATGAGCATGTAGAGATAGTGGACAGTCACTGGCGTTGACTTTGCAGCAATCCCTCATACTGAGCATGCATGTAGCGACAGTGGAGAGGAAAAACTCCCTTTTAACAGG
>JAHUTJ010051282.1:0-14638 GCA_036250325.1 Characodon lateralis
CTTGAGATATACCACTAAGGGCAACACTCTGGCAGTGAGTTGCTGGCAGCCTCCTCCTTAAATACTCCTCAGCAGATGATCAGGGAGATAGAGAACACCTGTCACCTCTCCTCCAGGTTCAAATGCCATCTAGAGGCTAAGCACAGTAAACAGCACCAAACACACAGACATGGCAAAGATCCTGACAGTTTCCCGGAAATTAAGTGAAAGGAGAAGGCTTCGATCATTTAATATGTGAACATCAGTAGCTACGTTTACATGGACTTAAATAATCGGAATAAACGGCCAATCGGACTAAAACTGTGTCTTGTAAACATGTCAGTCGGAATATTCTGACCGGAATCGGCAGGATCGGAATGAAATTGTTATCTGATTGAGAGGGGTGGTTTATGGTTCAGAGCTGGAAAACTGATGAGGAACAGATAGGTTGGTCCCACCAAGCACAGCCAGTTGTGATCAGGATCAGGACTATTTGGCAAACTGCTTCAAACAAGAAACCTCTGAATTCACAAGAGAAACAATGTCAGATATCGAGATATCTTATAGATGAAGGACAATGTTGAAAAGCAGATGCTGTAGCCAAGCTGTTCAGTGCATCTGCTGTAAAAAGATTGAAAAAAAAAAGATTGTCGCTTTGTGTTGCTAAACGGGTCAAGGTTCAGTAGGTAAGAACACTGCCTTGTTAATAAGTAAAAATCTGAAATTGTTATTTTATTCATAATAATAAATATAATATAAAATTATCATTAATACAATAAGATAAATGTTCATGTCCTATCTGGCAGAGTAGCACTCAGAATTGCTGTCTAAGTGTCAAGAAGAACCACAACAGATTTATTTTCAAAATTGGAGCATTACGGCTAACGCTATAATGCTCCGCTTGATATATTTTAAAAAAACCTTCATTAGAAACTGCTTTGGGATCATTTCAATTGCAATGGACATGGAGACGGAAATAAAAAGAAAAAAGACAAAGGACGCAAGAAACAGAGGGAGGTCGGGCAAAAAGGAAGAAGGGAGAGAATGAGAAAGGTGTAGAGGAGAGACAGAAGGATGAAGAGAATACAAGATACTAGAAGACTGCTTCTACATATAATAATCAACCTCTATTATTCTACACATAATAATAGAGGTTGGTCATAATTTATTTATTCATGAAGGTGAAATTTTACTTTCTTTTGACTTGACACCAAGTATTACTTTGTATGGAATGCATTAAACTTGGCAATTTCATGCATTCATTCTTGTCAGTCACATCAAGAAGAAAAGAGAGTTTATTTTGGGGCAGCCATGATTCAAAATCTAAGCTAAACAGCAATGTTGACAATGTAAAATCAGTACACAGTTATGGAAAGTTAAAACAAAGAAACATGAAACCATTTTAAACAAAATAATTATTTTTTTGAAAAAAAAGAACAAAGACTAAATGGGAAATGGTATGGACATGTACTCAGATTAGGAATATAGATGTGTCTCTATGAATCCAAGAGATAACTCGATTTGTGCACCTTTGAGCTTTATTTTCCTCTAGGCATATATTAACCCTGAAAAACTAATCCCCCAGTTGACATTTGATTTTTTGGTTTTAATTGCCATAGTCTCTTTATACTCTAAGGTAAAATAGCACCACTGCTTAGTATTCTGGAGACTGTAAATATTAGCCCTGAAACAAGTGCAAACAGAAATTCCAGGCTTTCTGCTTGGTAGTGTTTGCACACAAATTTATTTCAAAAAGGCCTGACAGTTTGAATCTTTCAGGGGGTGTTTGATATAAACACCACATGAACTTTTTAAAACATTTACATTTCATAATTTTTCTAACTGCTCGGGATCTTTAAATTGTTGTCAAAAGCTGAGAAGGACTGTAATTTCATTCGGGGGCATGAAAAGCCTCAGTCATCCAGTATAAACAGCTGCTGGGCTATGAGGCTTAAATGCAGCTCTTTGAACTGATGTATAAAATAGAGTGGTGCATATTGTTGGTTGAAAGGCCGCATTTACATTGGCTTTAGTTTGTTCTGATGTTGGTGAAGCGGATCCTTTAAACCCCATCTTAGTCACAGCTTGGTATCTCTTTTTATAATGTACATTTGAAACCAACGTTAAATAAAACAAATCCACAAACAGAGGACCAGTTTCATTCAAAAGAAAATGTGGGAGCTTAGTATTTCTGAGAAGTGGAGATTAATCTCTTGAAATTGGCTTTTTGCAAAGCCAAAGAAAGACAAGAAATAGGACCTGTGAACTGCTTTCCTTTCCTTTCTTCGGTGGCCTATTCCCCTGACGCTGCTGCTCAGGATGTTTACAGAGCTGAGGGAAGCCAAAGGGATCTGACAGCCTGCTGGGGATTCATTCAAGTGTAGCCACATTTAGGGAAGTGTCGGCTGCAGAATGGGTACATTGGAATCCCCCATTCAAATTGATCACAATTAGTGGTGAATGCAGGGGAGATTACTGAAAGAGCTGCTAATCTTACAAGAGCAAGAAGTCACATTTTCAGCAGCCTTTTCTCTGTTAAATAGCCAGTGTTTTGTGTTTTACACAAACCATGCATAACATTACAACCCCCTGCCAAATAATGTGTTTGCCCCCCGTTTGGTACCAGAAAACCCTGACCAATGCATCACATACTCCACAATACCCAGATGTTCTTTAAGAATCTCTAAATATTATAGGTTGTGAGATGGAGCCTCAGTGAATCTAACATTTTTGTCCAGCTTATCCTACAGATGCTAAACCTTATTGTGCTCTTAAATTCACTCTTTAACTATTTTTACGTTGTGTCCGGGTGCATTATCTTACAGAAAGATTAAATAGCCATCAGGTAATATCATTTCCATTGAAATGATACTAGGTCTATACAGGGTCTGCAGCAGCTATTAGGTAGGTAGTATGTGTCTAAGTAGCATTCACGTGGAAGGGCAAAACCGTGGTCAAGCATCAAATTGTCTCCACTGGCTTGCCTTTGTCCCATATATCCTGGTGCCATATGTTCCCCAGGTAAGCAGTCCACATGCACCTAGCAATCCACATGATGGAAAACAAAACAGAATTCATCAGACCAGACCACCTTCATCCAATGCTCTGTTCAAATGCCCTTTGTTAGACCTTTCATATAAGAGCACGATTAAAATGGGCTCCCTGACTGCCCTACAAACTACAATGCACCTTTCTATAAGAACCAGCATCAGCTCGTAGGTACAACCCACAAAAGCTGCAGTTTTAACTTCATTATTATACCACCATAGTTATTTAAAACAAAATTCAATATAGTCGAGACGATATATCCAATGCTGGAATATATCGTCTCTTGTAGATATTCATATTAAAAGTATAACAGACCTATAGTCCTAGTCTCTAGTGACATATAGTAAGTAGATTTCTCACCAGGAAATTAAATCCTCAGAGGAAATGAATCCCTCTTGGCTAATAGACCAAGAACATTGGTGGTGTTAACCTAAACCTAAACATAAAGTAATACTCAAAAATATCCAGGCATAATTGCTGTAGGCAAAACATAACTATTTCCACTACATAATTTTTCTTTCTTTCATACTTTCTATCAACTCCAGACCGGTAATTTTACCTAATTCCCCCTACTTTATATTTTTCGAGTGCACTGTTAAGAGTCAGAGTGCATCTTTTGCAAAGTGCGGACAGAATTGCTACCTGAGAAATCTCTGGGACTGATGTGTGGAAGTAGCTTGAAAACAAAATCTACCAATAGACAGCATCTGGCAAAGTATTCACTCCTGTACCAGTTAACTATTGAGTTTCTTTCCTCAGGAAGAGCATGCATACGTAACATTCATTTTTATTTTTTCTAGCTATTTTGAATCTCTTTGTTTTGAATAATAGTTTTTTATGTGTTGCTCAGTGGGGACATTCCATTATATCACCAGGATACACATAATAAAATATAAAAAATACAAATTTTAAAAACTACACTTGTGATAAATCCTTCAGGATTAATAGAGGTTTTTGAATTCAAGTAAATTAAAATCGTTTGGGAGTTATGATGAAATTCCTAATGCTTAAATCGATTGTCCTATTATTTCAGGAAAAACAACAAGATGCATTTGACTTTGAGAATTTCATTGATATCAGTTTTATTTAGGAACAATTAAAACATCTGAGGTGGGAAACCTAAGAACAGAAGCCGGGGAATTAAATAAAAGCTAAAACAAGAACACAAGTAAAAAACAGCCATGACTTACTGACATATGGTCATTCATGCAATACTCCTTAATCAGTATACTTTCCATTACATAATTACATTGACCCTTATGTATCCCTCAAGTGATTATAATAGAGGAAATCAAGTGTATAGTCAAGTCTGACATTTAAGTTGATGGACAGCGCCCTCCTTTAGATTGCAGTACTGCCTCTATCTCTTCTGTTAAAATATTCCTCAATTTTTTGGAATTATTTATCAAAGTTTAAGGTCAGAAGTGTTGTAAATTTTGGTATCTTTTTGCTTAGTAAAAGCCATGATAATTAGACACCCATATAATGTCAGGCTGAATACATGAATATGTTCATGATAATTCACAGAATGGGATGCTGATGTTTCTATCTTATATCAGGATTCTATGTAGATTTAAGCACTGTTGTCTATTGATTAACTAATAAAACTCAACATTAATCACAAAAGCAAAGTAAATAATGACTTGAGCTGGATTTCAGATTTCCAGTTGAGTCCTATTTGTTTTCATCTTCCTCCAGGCTGTTTCTCTGATGAACACTTGACAGTCAGAGATCTAGAACAACACCTTGCATATTTGGTCTGACCTCACATTGTATTTTATTATTGTAAAGTCAGTTGTGTATATATGTACATTTAAAAATATATTCTTTATTATTGAGAGCAAAGTGTACCAGAGTCAAATTCCTTGTGTGTATGTTTGCATGTGTGTAGAGGAATCTGTAATCACAGCAGGTACCAGTCACAGGTACCACTGTATTTTTCCATCCATCCATCCATTTTCCATCTAAAGGTTTACTCCATCATGGTTCTAGGTGGTGAGATGTATTTTGTGAATGATTTTTCAGAATGTTGAATAAACCATAAAGAAAGAAAAAGATTTGCCAGATGTCAGGTATAAGAACAACTTTCACAAAAAATCACAACAACCTAAAAGGAAAGTCCAGCATTCAGTAAGAAATTGGATTGTGATTGAGGATTATTGTCCTCTTGTTGCAATTGGATCAAAAATCAGCCTCCATGAGGGTACCTATGTGCATAAGTACAAATACTCTGGGTAATTTTTACTTTGATATGGCACTGGTACAAAAGCCTCAATCCCATTTTTTTTTCTAAGTGTTGCTGGCATTAAACAAAAACTGAACATAAATGTCAGATTTCTGATACCTCACTCGTTACCTTTTCATTTTCTTCAGGGTTGTTTACATCCAGAACTTTTTTTTAATATGATTGCGTTTTCTCTTTCAGTTGAATAGTCATCTGCAAAGGAAAGATTTATTAAATGATCATTTATTCTGCTCGCATTATCATTAGATGATGCGGACAAAGATGCTTCTCAATGTCTATGATGCCTAATTGGTGTATACCCACTGGCAGATTTGGGTTTGAAGAAACTTTAGATTTTATCAACATCTTTTCTCTCTTTCCTTGCGAGACCTGGCCGGGTCAAGCCCAAAGGAGAGACGCGAGACCATCCCCCAGTGGGCCCACCACCTGCAGGGGGAACCGTGAGTGACCGGTGCAAAGTGGATTGGGTGGCAGACGAAGGTGGAGACCTCGGCGGCCCGATCCCCAGATGCTTAGGCTGGCTCTAGGGACATGGAATGTCACCTTACTGGGGGGCAAGGAGCCTGAGCTTGTGTGGGAGGTCGAGAGATATCGACTAGAAATAGTCGGGCTCACCTCCCCGCACAGCGTGGGCTCTGGAACCCACCTCCTCGAGAGGGGCTGGACTCTCTTCTATTCTGGAGAGGTGGCAGGCTGGGGTGGGTTTCCTTGTTGCCCCCAGCTAAGCCGTCTCGTATTGGGGCTTACCCCAGTGGATGAGAGGGTCGCATCCTTGCGCCTTCGGGTTGGGGACACATCTCTGACTGTCGTTTCGGCCTATGGGCCGGGCTGTACTGCAGAGTACCCGGCCTTCTTGGCGTCCCTGTTGGGGGTGCTGGATAGTGCCCCTCCCGGGGACTCCATTATTCTGCTGGGGGACTTCAAACCCCACGTGGGAAACAACAGTGACACCTGGAGAAGCGTGATCAGGAGGAATGGCCTCCCTGATCTGAATCCGAGTGGTGTTTCGTTATTGGACTTCTGTGCTAGTCACCGATTGTCCATAATGAACACCATGTTCAAGCATAAGGGTGTCCATCAGTGCACTTGGCACCAGGACACCCTAGGCAGGAGGTTGATGATCGACTTTGTTGTCATATCGTCAGACCTTCGGCCGCATGTTTTGGACACTCGGTTGAAGAGAGGGGCTGAGCTGTCCACTGATCACCACCTGGTGGTGAGTTGGATCCGCTGTAAGATGAGAAAGCCGGACAGACTTGGCAGGCCCAAGCGCATAGTGAGGGTCTGCTGGGAATGTCTGGTAGAGGCCTCGGCCAGGGTCTTATTCAACCCCCACCTCCGGGAGAGCTTTGACCAGATTCCGGGCGATGTTGGAGAGAGACTCCGAGTGTACCATGTTCTCCGCATCTATTGTCGACGCTGCTGCCCGCATCTCTGGCCGTAAGGTCTGTGGTGCCTGTCACGGCGGCAATCCCCTAACCCGGTGGTGGACACCGGCAGTAAGGGACGCTGTCAAGCTGAAGAAGGAGTCCTATCAGCTGTGGTTGGCTTGTGGAACTCCTGAGGCGGCTGTTGGGTACCGTGAGGCCAAGCGTGCCGCGGCCCGGGCTGTGGCAGAGGCAGATATTTTTCCATTGATTATTATATAAATAATTTTAGCATGACTTTTTAAGAAAATTAAAACAAAAACAGGTAAATATTTTGTCTCCAAAATTCATATGAATTTTTATTTTGTTTCATTATATTTTGGGGTAACTATAAATGTGTGAATGAAAACAATTTCGCACCCTAGAGGTGTAATAGAGGAGTAATATGATCAGAGATCAACCATCATTAATTGTAATACAAAATTAGCTCCTGAAACTACTTTATCCAGCCAGGGTGAATTTTCTTGTTTAATTAATTAATTACAAATCAAAAATTTGCAACACACAAAAAAAAGACATTTCATGTTTTAAGGGGCCCAGATGCATTGGCGGGTGCTGGTCTTTCAAGGAGGGGAAGCTCAATTTCAAGATCGCTGATTTGCTCATTTCGCTGTCAATAAAAAAGGGATTCAGCCTCAGACAGATCATCCAGTCACCATGCAGAAGCTGAGCGTCCAGGCCAGCCGATGCCAGCCCACTGCCCCATAGACCCCCAGAGACGCTTTTATCCCCAGCATTTATCCAATGACTCGTCTCGTTTCGCTGCAGCCGAGGCTGCCCCATAGACCCCCAGAGACGCTGAGCGTCCGATGGGCGGGACAAAGCCCAGCATTTTTGCTTCGCTATTGAACTCACTGTTTAAAGCACTGTGAAGCTGCGGGAATGAGTGAGAGGAAAGCATGCTGGTCAGAATTTGTCATGATTTTTTTCCTACTTGTGCTTTACCCTGTGCCCATTATCCTGCCTTCCCTCAGTTTCCTGCTTAGATTCCCCACAACTGCTCTACAATCTGTTGTTTTTTCTCACCTTGTTTACATGCAACAATCAGATCTCCACAGTATCTGGGCCCCTTGGTTTCTTTCTCTAAATGATGGATTGTTGCTCCTGGACTTCCCCCTGTTTGTATTCCTCATGTTCTGCAAGTTACACAGTATCATCATTAAACTCCACAGTCTGAGTATTGGTGCTGATCATGTCCATCCTTTTATGATCACAGTTTGCAAAACTTCTGATAGCTGCTTTAATCAGGATCCACCGTGTCACAAAGTACAAATGTTCTTGATCTGGTTTCTTGAACTTGACAATGAGTTTTCTCTACTCCACGGACCCATAAGGGATGTCCAACTCAGTAGTAGCAAAGTGCACCTAACGAAGCATATATTAATTGAACATTGCCTGTGTACAGCAGAAGAAAAAAAATACTAGAACTGCTGAAACACCATTAACTCTTTAGAAGAAATTTAATTTGACCTAATTAAGTTACTGATTGTGACTCAGCATTCAGGATTTAAAAAAAAACTGGCTTCTGTAGCGTGATAAGGCCTGCTTTCAGGAGACTGATGGCATTCAGACTGAACTGGTGTCCTAAAGGAACGGGCTTAATCTAATAGGATCACGTCATTGCAAATCAAGACAATTCTAACTGAATGACAGCATTGTTGCACTCTGGACACCAAAAAATAAATAAATAAATAGAAATGTTTATTGAAATACAATGTTTATTGGGGCAAAATGAAAAAAAAAAAAACATTTAAAATTTTTTTTTCTGATATAATCAGTCAATTGGCCAAGAATTATAATCATCTTGTATAATCAATCAAACTAATGACTGACTGCCAGAATCAAAGGGAAGTGTGCTACCATTTCATCAACCTCAAAGAAACCGAAGGCACCTACTTTCTGAAGCACTAATTGCCTCTTTAATTGCATAAGTAGCTCATTCACAGTTATTTCACGTAATTAAAGCAAATGATATACAAAGACCTTAGGTGGTGGGATCAAAATCAGCATGGTCAGGATATGTCAGGATGTGACATTTTGGACTTTGTTTGTGGTTTTGTGTTTTGTTTTGCTAGATGATTCTTGTTTGAGGTTTTGTATTCATGTTTTTACTTTATGTTTTCTGACAGTTGTGATGTTCTAGTTTCCTTTTGCCTCCCAATGTGTTCTCCTCTCGCCATTAGTTCCCTTGGTGTTTCTCCCCTATTTATTAGTTTCTTTTCTGTTACCCCTCTCATCATTAGTTTTCCTATTTTTGTTATTAATTTCTCAGTTTTAGTCCCCTTTACATTCATTGTCCCTCTTAGCTTTTTTTCCTCTAGTTTATCTCTATTCTCCAGTCCCTCCTTTATAGGTTAGCTTTAGTTATTGTTTACTTTTATTCTTGTCCTCGTTTCCTCTGCTTCATTCTCAGTTTGTTCTATCAGTGTTGGTTTAGGTTTGTTTACTTCTGTGATCAGGGTTTCGTTTGCTAAGTCCTTAGATCGTAGGTTGTTGTGTTACCCCCCAGTTTCTCAGTTTAATTTAGTTCATGGTTTCTTATGCTTCATTTGATTATTTTGTCTATAGGTTTTCTTGGTCTGTGTTTTCTCTTTATTGTTTATTAGTCACTTCGCCCTTGCTCAGTCTTGTATTTGTTTCACCTGTTCCTTCTGTCTCTTCTGCCTCCATGTCTCACCTGTTCCCTGTTCCTTTCATTACCTGCCCTTTGTATCCTCTTAGTATGTTAGTTAGTTTGGTTCATTTGTTCTTCGCTGGTTCCTCCCTATCACAACCCCTGATTAAGTTCAGCATAGCTACATTCCTGCAGTGATACTCGAGTAAGTTCAGAACCATTTTCATGCTTGTACCTGCAGTGAGTTTTGTTACGATTTGCTTCGCCCTGAAACCTGTGAATTGAACTGAAGACGATTCACAATGCTGCTGCCAAGTTCTTGTCTGCACTTCGGTCCACCCCAAAACCACAATGTGACAGTATATGCAATCAGCATGGTGGAAAATGCCCATTCAAATATTTTTACATGCTCAAAAGCAATTATGTCTACAAAAAAAACGCTCATTGCATAAATTTTGGTCATGATTTATTATTTTTACAAATACAAACACAATTTGAAGGGTGTTGTTTCATTCAGCACCGGCAGACTTTGACCAAAAAGTGCGTCATGCTAAATGACGCACTTCAAATCTTTAAGAAATGTGTATATACTTTTAATAAATTATATATATCTTTTTAAAAACATGTGGTGGATTTGGTTTGAACATAACATCTTTGACCAAATGCTGTAACCAACTGAATTTCTTACAGACATACATAAAAGACTCAGTAAACCACAGTTTCATCATCCGTATTTTAGCTGTCACTATCTGTTCATCTATGCAGTGAGCAAAAGCATGTAATCTAAAGAGGAATCAAAAACAGCAGGATAAAACAAAAGAACAGGGCTATGATTGGGTAAAGCATGATTGCCGGGGCTAATAGAATGAATGACTCTGGGGCATATATCCAGGTCTTGTCTTTAATCTGAATATAGACCATTAACATGTCTGCCTCTAAAGACACCAGAAGATGAAAGGCACATCGCAAACCTTATTCCATCACTCATCTCGTTCCCTCAGCACATCAAGGCACTCAATGGCCCTAACAAGCTCTCCCGTTGCACCTTCATGAGCTTAATGGATTGAAAATGTGTGTCAAACAATGCTGCATGTTTTCTAATGAACAGATGTCTTGCACGTACTGACACAATTTTAAGAAGGTACATCTTTTAAAAAAAAAAGTTGTAAAGTAAGGATTTTAAATGATCACCCTTAAACACCTTTGATGTGCAAATAACAGTAGCCTCTAAGGTACAATTATAACTGATGCTTGCACAATATTTAGGGTTTTGCAAATATGTGCACATGTCACATTGTGTAAATGTGTGGTCTAATAAAATATACTTTAATCTTAAAACCAATGACAAAACTTTCATTAGTGGAATAAGTTAATTCTCGCTGTATGTGTGTGACCTGCTAAAAAGGTTTAGTGATCAAAGCAACAGTAGAGTGTACACAATCAGTGGTGCCTGTCACACAGACCGGTGGGTAAACATGTGCTTTTAAGTTGCGCAGGTTAAAGTCATATGAATACTAAGTAATTGAAATAATAAGAGCTTCAGAGATACATGTATGTTTTGAAGTACGTTGGACAGGTGAATGTTAAAAGTATCATCAGAGCTTCTGAATTCTGAGGATAAAAAAGTTTGAAAAAAGTTTGAGGAAGTGTGAGTATAGGCCAGAGGTGTCCAAATTTTTCACCAAGTGGTCAAAAAAGTACATGAATTTTTTTAATTTATTAAAAATGCACTTTGGACACTCCTTGTATAGACTGTGTCTCCACACCTTGCACTATATACATTGTCTTCCAAAACTATTGGCAAGCTTGGTAAAGGCATGTAATTAGTCATAAATGAATTCATCCATACCTCCTGTATACTCACTCCTTCTGTACGGGGTTGCAGTTGAGCTGGTGCATATCCATGGGCAAGAGGCAGGGTACACCCTGGACAGATCACCAATCCATCACAGAGCAACACCCATTTACACCTAAGGGCAATTTAGAGAAACCAATTAACCTGACAGTCATGTTTTTGAATTGTGGGAGGACGCCAGAATACTCGGAAAGAACCCATGCTTGCACAGGGAGAATATGCAAACTCCATGCAGAAAGAACCCTGGCCAGGAGTTAAACCCAGGACCTTCTTGCTGCTAGTCAACAGTGCTACCAGCTGCACCACCGTGAAGGCCTAAAAGGAACTCATCTTTAGCATAATCTCAATCAGAAAATTTTGGATACACAACAAAAAAAATAACTACTTTGTCTGTGTTTATGTTTGGAGAGGAAACATTCACAGCAAGAAAAAATAGTTTTTACCAAGATAACACGGGCAAAAACCCAGGCCTGGGAGTAGTTCGGTGAGGCCATGGAGAAAGTATACCAGTTGGCCTCGAAGCGATTCTGGCAAACCGTTCGGCGCCTCAGGAGGGGGAAGCAGTGCTTTGTCAACACTGTTTACAGTGGGAGTGGGAGGCTGCTGACCTCGACTGGGGACATGACTGCAAGGAGTACTTCGAGGACCTCCTCAATCCTGCCATCACGCATTCCCTGGTGAAAACAGAGGCTAGGGACCCGGGGTTGGACTCTTTCATCTCCCAGGCTGAAGTCACCGAGGTGGTTAAAAAGCTCCTTGGTGGTAGGGCTTCGAGGATGGATGAGATCCGCCCTTCATAAGAAGGGTGACCGGAGGGTGTGTTCCAACTACAGGGGGATCACACTCCTCAGCCTCCCTGGTAAGGCCTACGCCAGGGTATTGGAGAGGAGAGTCCAGCCGATAGTCGAACCTCGGCTTCAGGAGGAGCCAGCCGTGGAACACTGGACCAGCTCTATACCCTCTACAGGGTACTCGAGGGTTCATGGGAGTTTGCCCAACCGGTTCACATGTGTTTTATGGACCTGGATAAGGCATTCCACTGTGTCCCTCGTGGTGCCTTGTGGGGGGTGCTCCAGGAGTATGGAATCGGGGGCCCTTTACTAGGGGCCATCCGGTCTCTGTACAAGCGGTGCAGGGGTTTGGTCCGCATTGCCAGCACTAAATCAGACCTGTTCCCGGTGCATGTTGGACTCCGGCAGGGCTGCCCTTTGTCACAGGCCCTGTTCATAATTTTTATGCACAGGATTTCTAGGCGGAGGGGATCTGGTTTGGGGACCAGTGGATTTCGTCTCTTCTTTTTCGTCTCTCAAGGCCTTTATAAGACAAATAGTTCCAGTCTATATTTAGAAACATACAGTCAGACCAATCAAATCATATAGATAGATTCATAGTTAATTACATACATTCCAGTTTGATTCTAGCTAGTTTATTGCATTGGGAACTCCGAAATAATATCATATTCTGAACAAAAATATAGTGGCCTGAAAAATTGGGTTGTCAATTAATTTTCAGAATGATAACCAGTTGGGTAGGCTGAAGAGTAAAAAACATAAGAGTGGTCTCACATCTAAAGAGATTGAGCAAACAGAAAGTGTTAAAAATCCTCTCTGTATGTTTCTTGTAGAATATAATAGAAGTGCTGTCGTATTGGCAAGGATGATTATACAACGCAAAAGCAGGAATGTTAAAGAACTTATACAATTTAAGCCTGTTTTTTTTTATCTAGTCACAAACTTGCCTGGACCAGCTGCCTATGGCAATCAAGTTTACATTCCTCAAATAGCACTCTTAAAAAGTGACAGCGGCGATCTAAAGAAGTAGTACAATAAAAGCCTTCATGTTTATTTAAAGGATGAAATTGATCAAAAACACACCCTTTAACTGAATTAAGAAATCAATATAAATTAATTTTCATTGAACTTGGCTGTAACCCTTACAGATTAAAAAGCTGAATTGCCTCTTAACGATTGCAAAACGTATTCCAAGAAACAATCAGCTCAACTACGTAATATATAAATAACAAAATAGCAGGATGATTCTTCAGTGAAAAGTTAAATATGTCATTATCAAGATGAGTAAAATTATTTTAAACCCTAATGTTGGTATTTTTAAAGAGACAAATTAAAATCTACTTTCCACTGTTGTACTAATAACTACAAACACCACCTAAAACTACACCCTTTTCTTAGTGGTGAAAAGTATGACTTAACTTTAGGTTTTAACTCAGAAGTAGGTGAAATCAGTCTAGCTTTAATGGGCTGGAAGATTTGTGGTTGTGTCATGTAAAAACACATACTTACCTCTAATAAATACAGTAGGTGACTTGGTTGTCTTTTTTTCTGTTACTGTAGATGCAATGACTCTTTGACCAGTTTCCCCCTTGTATTTTTTCCAGTTTTGGAGAAATATCCAGTTTTTGTAATGTCCTTGTTTGTCCCATATTTTCTCTTGTCAGATTTCTCCACAATGTCTTGGTTTAAATGTATTGCAGTGAAATTTCTTTGTATTCTTTGTATTTCTTTGTATTCTCCTGTACTATAATACCTTTGTACAAAGGTCTTTGGTGAATGGTCTCCAAACTGTAGCTTTAGCTGAAAGAGGAATCCTTAAAAAAACAATCCAAAAAAATATTTACTAAATGAGCAATAAACATCATTTCAGTTGGATTTTTAAAAGAGAACATTTATTCCTCTTTTTTGTTTTTTGTTTTAATAAAGAAAAAACAGGCTACATTTTATTGGCACTTTCTGTATTTATTGATATTTACCTAATGACAAAACATTTACCTTTTTTGCACTGTTAGTGCCATTCTGCTGTGGAACTTCTATATACAGGGGTTGGACAATGAAACTGAAACACCTGGTTTTAGACCACAATAATTTATTAGTATGGTGTAGGGCCTCCTTTTCCGGCCAATGCAGCATCAATTTGTCTTGGGAATGACATATACAAGTCCTGCACAGTGGTCAGCGGGATTTAAGCCATTCTTCTTGCAGGATAGTGGCCAGGTCACTACGTGATATTGGTGGAGGAAAACGTTTCCTGAATCGCTCTTCCAAAACACCCCAAAGTGGCTCAATAATATTTAGATCTGGTGACTGTGCAGGCCATGGGATATGTTCAACTTCACTTTCATGTTCATCAAACCAATCTTTCACCAGTCTTGCTGTGTGTATTTGTGCATTGTCATCCTGATACACTACACTGCCTTCAGGATACAATGTTTGAACCAGTGGATGCACATGGTCCTCAAGAATGGTTCGGTAGTCCTTGGCAGTGACGCGCCCATCTAGCACAATTATTGGGCCAAGGGAATGCCGTGATATGGCAGCCCAAACTATCACTGATCCACACCCATGCTTCACTCTGGGCATGCAACAGTCTGGGTGGTACGCTTCTTTGGGGCTTCTCCACACCGTAACTCTCCCGGATGTGGGGAAAACAGTAAAGGGGGACTCATCAGAGAACAA
>JAHUTJ010051283.1:0-14634 GCA_036250325.1 Characodon lateralis
GGAGAAGGAAGACAGTGAGCCAGCAGGAAGGGGTCAGAAAAGAAAGAGGGACAGAGATGATCAGGGAGGACATGAGGGCACAGAGAATGGACAGACTGTTTTCCATCTTAGAAAAAATGGTACCGAAATAAGGTGCTATATAAGAAATATTAAGTTTTGTTCAGATTGTTTCTTAATGTTTTAAGGTGTTCTAATAAATTTCAAAATTGTTTTTGTCACTAATGTTATTTACATTTGATCTAACAATACATCAACTAAAGTTATAAACAGAATTTATTATGAAAATACAAACAGTACTTTAATCAGAATGGGGGAAGAAAACATTCAAACAGATCAAGATTACAAGACAAAAGGCATAAAATAAAACTATGTACAAGTATTTACAACGGCGACAGCAGGATCAACCTGAGTGACCGGTTCCTGGAAAAACCTCTTCAACAGAACAAAGAGGCAGATGTCTTTCTGAACAGTAAGTCTGGTGGTGTGGCTAAATCTCGCAAGGTGATCTGTGATCCACCCCACGACTGCAGAATCATCTGAGTATTTCAGATGAGTATTTCATAGGAGTCTGTCTTGTACTGGAAGTCTGAGGTGTACAGAGTGAAAAGGAATGGTGAGAGTACAGTCCCCTGTGGTGCTCCTGTGCTGCTGACTACCTGGTTAGACTCACAACCCTTTAGTCTCACAAACCACTGGAAAATATTACAATTTAACCAACTCATCAACTGTTTCAGATGAAAGGAAACAAACTATGGGTGTGAAAATGCCCCTAAATGTTTCCATGGTTCAGTACACCTGAATCAAATGAAGGGGTATTGGCATGTTAATAGACAACTTAATGACATGTCGAGGAGCTAAATAAACCATTTGTTAAACCAGCTGCTGAAGCAGGAGTGCATCTAAAACATACAACAACACAACTCCCTGCCTGCAGCAGGCTATTGAGTAGTAACCACACAACTGGGCTGGAAAAACAAATCAGGAGCCTTCAGTGTGAATGTCTGTCTTTCAACATCAAAGACTTGAAGTTTGTCATTAAATATAAATCATTAAAATACCAGTGGTAGCAATAAAAACTGGTCAGCAATTAGTATCTTGATTTTGAATATTCAAAAGGGTATAAATAATAGTTGACATTTTGTTTTTTTAAATGTAAATAAAAACAGATTTATTTTACAAAATTCATTTCCTTTCATATTGATTTATTAAAACTGAGAGATGCTTGTCTTGGTTAAGTGAAAGTAATTAAAATCCAAATCTGCAAAGGATATGAATATATTTGGGCCAGTTTTCGATTACTATCTAACTGAAATACGCTGTTGTGGCCCACTTTCAGTTTTTATTTAAATTGTCCTGATCCTTCAAAGAATTCATCATACCAGTCACTCTGACCATGTTCCCAGGGCTTTGGTAGAGAAACAGGCCCACAGCATGACCGATCCACCGAGTTATAATTAACAGTGGGCTTAAGGTGCTTTTCCACATATTCATCCAGGAATGTGTGCTGACCAAAGCACACATTTCCTGATAAAGTTCCTGAAACTTCAAATGTTTATGTTTGTGATTCTAGGACAAACAGAAAGGCTTGACAGCATATAGTTGTCATGTAGATGTGGTCTAATGGTTGTCATGGAGACTTAGTAACCTGAAGATGCCATTCTTTGCTGCTGTTCTCTAATAGTGATTATTGTTTTACGTCTCTTACTGTCCTGCTCATCTTGCATGGTGGTAACATAAACTGGGGTCCATGTTAAACCTTGTTGGTCACAGTTTCAGTTGTTCTAAACCTTTTACCTATTGCTCTAACTGTAGTCATACATTTCTAATGTTCATTGACAAGTTTAAATTATTATTCATTTATTTTATTGCAATTGTCATGGCTGTCAATAAGTGTAGCTCTAGAGATTTTTTAAAAAGTCTATCATTTTTTTACATAGCTTCTTTTTCACCCTTAAAAGAAATGTTTTCAATGAAAAGGTTGATTTTTTTTTAAGCATTTCCAGTGTGAGATTATGCAACAGCAGTAAAAGATGGATTTCTTATATATCGTTACCTAAAAAAAGTGGAGGGTGCTGAAGCCTAAATATACATGTCTTAGTTTAAATGTGTGCACACATTAAAAGATTTCGCAATTAAAAAGTGGTAAATAAACTGAGCTTGGGAGAAAAAAAACTAAATATCCTGCTTAACACACACAGAAGAAAAGAGTAAAAACATTTATTCTAATCATTGATTTAAAATGGTTAATAGTATAGAAAGTTTTCATATTAAGAGTAATAATAATTGTCTTATCCTTTATTGTAATAGTTGTAGTAATAACCTTAAGTGTTGTTCCTTGGTAGTAAAACAGCATCAGATGTGCGTATGTGTCCATGTCTGAGGTATCGATTGGAACATTTCAACCCTTTGGCCATGTTCCGGAAAGAGCAATGAACACACACAAACACACACACACACACACACACACACACACACACACACACACACACACACATGCACAGAGGTGTAGGCGACCACTGGAGTGCCTCTCACACACACCTTCACACACACACACACACACACACACACACACACACACACACACACACACACTGCCCGGAGCTTTATAAACAACCAGGCTTGGATGTTGTGAGCCTCACATCAGTCTCTGCTGCTTCGCTCCTTCTGTGTGAATCAGCACAGCTTCTTCTCACTTTCTTTCATTTATTTCTCTGATTCGCTGTCGATCCACCTGCTGTTTGTTGTCTTTGTGTGCTGTCTCTGGTCCTGCTCCTTACTTTTTTGTTTTGTCCACAATGTGCTGCTGATCCCCTTTCCCTTCCTCTCCCTCTCTCTTGCTGTCCCCGCAGTCACGTTTGGAGCGGGAGCGCTGTGTGGCCAAGAGCAGTTCGAGTCGGTTCCCTGCCTGTTGAGATGCTGCAAGAGGAAACACAGTGAAGGGGGTTCATGCTGATGAAATTGATCTGCTCAGGTAAGGAACAAGACGTATCTCTTCCTCCCTAATTTGTTTTTTGTTTTTGTGCATTAATTTGTCTCCTATTGTCGCAGGAAATATGATTTCCTTTACTGATACTGAGAGCAGTGTGTGTGCATGTGTGTTTTTTCCTGAATGACACTTAATGTGATTCATTTAATGTTGGAGGAAGGTGACAGATAAGCTTATCTGGGAAGTAGTACAAAACAAAGAACTTGAGACAACAAAGGGTCGCATTTTACAGCAATTTTGTGTAAAATGTAGCAGATCTTAACTGGTAGACAAAACAAAACAAAAACATTGTGATTTTACTAAGTGCCTTCTTGCACAGCTTAAAAAGGTCAAATCAAAGGTAAGAATATTAATTCTTGGTGTATATGTAAAGATTTTCATTTTATTTAATCAAAATAGTATTGCCTTCTGTTTTTGCAACTCTAAGCCACTATGTTATCAAACTACTGAGTTCTATTACCTTTTTATGAATACAAATGATTACCTTAAAGTAATCCTGTACTGTTGTGTCCCTGGGTCATCATGTTTGTTCACTAAAATTCTGTAGCAAATCTCTAAGGTCTTCACAGAACAGCTGCATTTATACTGGGATCAAAATTCACACAGTTGGTCTATTTATTAATTAATTAATGCAGTTGGATGGACTGGATTTAATTTATCAGACTTTCAGAGTAAAGGGGGCTACATTTAAATTAATGTCACAATTTTTCTACATTCATTTGTAAAAAAACATGAAAAGTATGGATCCAATAATTAAAACTTGTGGTTTATCAGGATAATTTATGTGTAAATATTTTTGCAAAATACTATATTTCAAAGAAACAACAAGCATATTTTAGCAATTGAGATTGACAGTTTGGGATTTTATGAAGTTTATTTTAAGAAGACCCGAGGTTGTGTCCACGCTACTCACACCTTAATTTCTTTGCTTGTCATTTCATGTTGTTGCAGGTTTTCTACGTTTATTTTGACCATGATTACACATTTGTAAACTCCAAAGAAAAATACAAACAGTCATGATTTACAGGTGTTGAGTTTTTTTGGGGGGCCTTGACTCTGATAATTTTTATGATCTCCAGGTTGTGTTTTATAGGTTCATTCTTTTTTGGTTTAGTTTCTTATTAATTCTGTTTACTGTACCTTTTAGTTCTGTTACTTGTGTAAGAATTTTCCTTTTGCTCTGTTGTGTCTTTGGATCTCTGTTCTACTCATTCATGGTTGTGTTTCCACTCTCAGTGAAAACAGCTTCATTCAGTCTACCTGTTTCATGCTAATCAGTCTCCATGTGCCATGCTCTTTATATTCGCTGCTGTTCTATTTATCCCTTGTGGACATATCCTGTTTGTTTATGCCATGCCAAGCCTGTCAATGATTTTGACTGTTTCTGCCATTACATGTCTGGTTTTAAGTGCTCTCTTTTTATTTGATGAAATCTTTTTTTTCTACTCTGCCTGTGCATTCTGGGCTCCATCCAAGAACCATGCCTGACACAGACATATTTATAGCAGACAGAAGTCTCAATTAAAGATGAATCAGTGGCTTATGCAACAACTTCTGACCGCTGGGGGCAAGAAAGAGGCAGGAAAGGAGGGTGGAACAGATGGATGACTGGATGGATGGACAGATGGATGACTAGGCAGATGGACAGTTGTTGTGTTTTCATGACACGATTGCCCTTCAAGAAAATTATCTACCCTTCCTTCAGCTTACAAATCACTTTGGCATCTTCTCTATTTGACTTTCTGTCCTGTTGCTGCTTCCTCTTTTCCACCGTCATCGTCTCCCCATTCTCTCTTCCTGACTTTTTACTCTATCTCTTCCCGCTGTCTGATCTATTATTCACATCCCTCTCTGACTCTTCCTCTCTTCCCCTTGATACCTGGAATCTCTCCATTCCCTCCAGGGTGTTTTAGACCTCCACCAACAGTGCTTCCCTTCTAGGAAGAGAAATAGAACGATGAATAAAAGAACAGAGTGAATAGGCTGATAAAATGCTTTGGGATGGGTGCTTCTATAGACATGCCAAGATAAAACTTCCTGTGGTTGTGTTGTGCAGACTGATATTTTACAGGCGTCTGTTTAGTTCTATGCTAAAAGCAGTTCCTGGGCCAAAAGATAAAAAATTTGGGGTTAAAATAAAATTGTTTCATTTCACAATTTCTAAACTTTTATGCCATTCAGCAGCAGCTCCTTTCTGTTAACGATGTTAGTGACACAGAGGTGATCTAACACTCACAGAATATCTTAAGACAAAACAGATAATTGTGACAAGTTAAATAATAAAATGAATCAATTTCATGTTGTTATGATTTGGGGTTGTTTGGTTTTTGGTTTCTGTTTTTTTCTTATGTTTTTCACAGTTAAGATTTTGAATCATGCTTCTGTTATTTTCCTGGTTCATGCTTTTGTTTTGTCGTCTTGTTCATGTTTTATCAACTTTGGTTTTCGGATCTGGTTATGCTTTTGCTTCATGTTTTTCTAGTTTGTGTTCAAGAGTCTCTGTTTTGCTCCAGTCACGTTTTGTTCTGTCAATTAAGTTTATTCGGTTCACCTGCACCATGTTAATCAGTTTTGTTTTCCACCTGTACCATGCTCCATTTATACACACCTGATCAGTTAGTCGTCGCGGAAACATTTCTCATTTTCATGCTCACGTCTTGTTCTCATGCTCATGTCTTGTTCGCAAACCAAGTCTTGTCTTTTTGATCATGCCATGCCTGTCTTGCCTGCCCATTTGTTTTGTTCCTGCCTCCTGTAGTGAGTGAGTTTTTTGTTATTAAATATTTTGCACTTACCGTCATGCTGCCTTCTGGTCTGCATTCTGGGGTCCTATATCTCACAAGTCGTAACACATGTTCAATATATTTACCCATCCTGGACTAACTGGATTATTTCTGCTGGTCAAGGCATGTCGGTGGCATCCTTCTTTCTGTCCTCCATTCTTTTCTCCTTATCTCCCCTTTTCCTTTTTGCCCCTCCTCTCTCTCTGTCGTGCTTCTTGTTTTTTTTTTTTCTTTTTCTTTTCATTTCTGTCTCCGTGTCCGTAACAATTGAAATAATCTGAAAGCAGTTTCTAATACAGTTTCTTTTATAAATATCAAGCAGAGCTTTAAAACGTTGGCTGTAATGCTCCACTTGTCAAAATAAATCTGTTGGGCTTTTTCTTGGCACTCAGACAACAATTCTCTGCCCGACAGGACACGGTAAAAAAAACAATTATTACAAAAAAATAAATGAAGATATGATCGGTGGGGTCCACCAGTCAACTGAATGCAGCCTTGAATTTTAGGACTAAACAGACCAAATTTCCCAGCTCTGACACACCTTGCTTGTGGAGTTTGGGACCATTGGTCTACAAGGACACTGTGAGTCAAATTCTAGGCTGGGAAATTGCTCCAAATTTTTCCCTTTCAAAGACACACTTCTCAAACCTGTTTTAGGGTGTCTATTCAGTGAGCAAAAAGGGCGGATAGTTATCACATGGCCGCTAGTTTGTTGCCTGAGGATGATTTCTACTCTGCCATAGAAAAGGGCAGGAAGTCCTCTGCCATCAGCAAAAACAGTCACATCTGTCAGTGAAGATGTCAGGGAAGATTTATATATATATATATATATATATATATATATATATATATATACACAACGCAGTACATTATTTTTAAAGCTTTTTTTGCAGTACTAGTGACCTTTATTTTTGTTATTTTTTCAAAAGTAAGCAGACAGGAAATAGGGTGGGGAGAGGGGGACAACATGCAGCACAGGTCTTTGGGGTCAGGACTTGAACCCAGGACATCGAGCACTGAAGGCTCCATACAAGAATCAGAATCAGCTTTATTGCCACGTTCGTACATACAATCAAGGAATTTGACTCCGGTACATTTGCTCTCTGGGTTTTTAAATATATTTTAAATATCACGCATTCTACCGCTACAGGCCGTGCTCAGGATCCACTGTTTAAGATTTTTTACATATGAAATATTTTAAACAATTTTGGCGTGCATTTTTAAATAGCTTCCTCCACTCGGATCTCTCAAGATAAAATCCAATAGCGAAGTAAAAGGAAATATCTGCACAGAATCACTTTGCGAATCTAGAGGCTGAAATTTTCACCCTTTCTATAAAAAAATAGCTCAGACTCAGTAAGATTGGATGGTGTCTGTGAATATTAATTTCTTGTCACATATTCTCAATGAACATGAAAAATCTTTTTTCTAAACCATTTTAATGTAGCCCCGCCTGTATCTTTGAAGTCATTTTCCTTCTAGAAGGTGAACCTCAACCTCACTCTCAGGACTTTTGCAGCCTCCTACAGGTTACCTTTCAGGATGGCCCATTATTTTAGCCCATCTACGATTCCATCAGTTCTCACCAATTTCCCCATTGGCAACCCCAAAGCATGATGCCGTCACCATGTGTCACCATAGGGATTGCGTAATGTAAAACCCTCATACATCATTTGCATTGCATTCTGTTCAGTTTTTGGTCTCTCCTGACCAGAGCACATTACTGTGTGTCCTGCATGGCTTGTGGCCAACAACAAATGGAACTTCTTATAGACTGATGTGTAACTAGATTTAATTTAGAGGTACCAGATTAAAAAGGGGCTAAAAACATATGCACAGCACACTTTTGTGCACTGATTTTTGTCTAATCAATAAAATCTCAGTAAAATACAGTGAATACTGTGTTTGCAATGTAATATAATATGAAAAAGTAAGACTTGTTTTGCAAGGCCCTCTATGCTAATGAATATCTTTGAATGTAGCTGTGAGGAGTGCTTTTGTGTGTGGGTGTGTGTGCTTATGCCCCACCTCTCATATCACCTCTAGAGATAAAAGCTAAGTACTATCTACATATTAGAGCACTGGCATGCTTTTGCATCAGATGAGGAAAGATCTGAAATGGAATCTCCTCTTGTTCCACCTCACTGCTCATATCATCTCTTCATCCATCAGAAATGCACAATGCTTTTCCTTCCTAGTGCCAAGCCATCCATCATCACATTCCCATGCTTATGGAAATAGAAGGGAAAAGCTGCTTTTACTGGCACTTTACCTCCAATCCCATCCACCCATCTGTCTTTGACTACCCAACCGGCCACACTCTCATCCAATCTTGCAGTGTGAGGTCGTTTATTTCGATTTATTTAAATGGATAGGAAGCATTTGCAAGTGTGGGGAGATTTCATGGCCCGCCGCCTTAGCAAATACCAAGGCTGTTCCAGCTCACTGGCCCTCGATCAGGGAGCACAAACAATTAATACACACCACAGGTGGTCAGGTTCAAATGTGTGACAGTGAAAGGAAACTCATTTCAAAGCTATGATCTGTCTGATGAAAAATCAGCAAAATAAAGAGAATGTGTACAATTAGAGCTGCAGGAATAAGAGAAGAAGATCCAGAAAGGTTCAAAGATTTAAGGTTAAGTGTCTTCAGTGAAAATATCAAACAAAACATTTGACATTAACAGCAGAAAGACATTATGAGAAGAGAAGGGGTTTTATTGAAATAACTAACCTTGAGTTTAGAGGAAGAGTGGAGAGGAACAGAATCCATGTTGCTTGAAGTCCAGTGCAAAATTTCCACAGTCAGTGATGGTCTGGGGTGCCATGTCATCTGCTGGTGTTGGTCCATGGTGTTTTCTGAAGTCCACAGTCAATGCAAACCAGGAAATTCTAGAGCACTTAATGCTTTCCTCTGCTGACAAGCTGTGCGGAGATGCTGATTTTATTTTCCAGCAGGACTTGGCATCTGCCCACAGTGCGAAAGGTACCAAAAGGTGGTTCAGTGAACATGGTGTTCCTGTTCTTCGTTAGCCAGCAGTCTCCCCTGACCTGAACCCCATAGAAAATCTATGGCTATTGTCAAGAGGAAGATGAGAGACACCAGACCCAACAAGGCAGATTACCTGGAGGCAGCTATCTAAGCAATCTGGGCTTTCATTAGACCTACGCAATACCACAGGCTAATCACCCCTATGCCACGGCGCATTGATGCAGTAATTCATGTAAGAAGAGGTCCAGCCAACTACTGAGTGCATAGGAATAGACAGACTTTTCAGAGGCATGAAATTTGTGCTTAAACATTCTTTTTTGACTGTTTTTTACAAGGAATAAAAGCTCTATGTGGAATGAATCTCTATAAAATAACCATTTCACTTTCTAAAATGACTGGCAAAAACTATTGCACTTTTACCCAGTATTCAGATTTTCTGGGATGTACATGTATATGTGTTGGCACATGTATCTCTGTTTCTTTCTAGAATGAAAAAGGCTTTGCAGTTGTGTCTGTGGAGGAGCTGCTTTAACATGATTAAACCCCAGCTCTTCCTCCCTTTCCTCATCTCTGCCATTATCTCTTCATGAGCCCTTCCATCACTGTCTTCTCACCCATCATCATTTTCCCGTTAAACAGCACTTCTGAGAAAGAGGGTGGGAGGAAGAAGGGTTTAAAAGGCTCTGCTGTGATTTACACTGAAGGATAAAGAAACTGTAGAGACCCAGCATGTTGAGGGTCAGAGAGGAAGCAGAGATCACTCCTTTCATTCAAAAAGGAGACATCCATCTGAAATGGCTTTCTGTGATATGTTGTTATGACTGCTTTGGCTTTTATTTATGTGCCTGTTCCACTTGCTCCTGTGGAGCTTTACAGGAAAATAGAAGGACCTTCTGTGCAGACTGTCTAATAGATTGCCAGACAAGGGAAGATTTTCAGCAAATCAAAATGATTCTTTGTGTTTGACACCTGCTATTTCCAAACAGTCTCACCAAACCAGTGACCTGATCGGGCATATTTTTGTCTGACAATTTACCAGGCTGATCTGGTTGTATTGAGCTAATAGTTTTAGATGTCAAATCAAGAAAGTAATAAGGTTATGGTTACAGAATTTATAAACAGAAAACATTAGCTTAATCATGTTATTATCCTATAATGATTTTATGCAGTAAAGTTCTGTAAAGTTCATCCATGTTATGAGACAAGATGAGACAGGTATGGTACAGGGAAAAACAGAATCCTCTTTTTTGTTTTCACAAATAGATTAAAAGTGGAATCCACACAGGAATCACTTCTGACGTTTTAGATTTTAAACCTGAGGTGATGAAATACAATCCAGACAAAAAACAAAAAAATTAAAATAATCGGGTTTTAACCAACAGGAAGTTACAAAGGAGATGCTAACTCGTTTAGCGGCTAATTCTTAGTCAGTCATGGCATTTACACAATGCAAACAAATAACTAGCATCTTGTTTGTTACTCTGCCATCATTTTGTTTGTATACCAAGTACCCAAAGTGCTGCAAGATAAAGGATTTAAAACTTTGTTAATATATTAAGTCAAATCAAGAAATATTTCCTTTCTTACTTTAACATAAGAGTCTCAACCATTCAGAGGGCTGTCAAGCTGAAAGCATTAACCTTCATCTTCAAGTGAGTACAAATTATCAGATGGATTTGTACTAGAGCTTTCAACAACAAAAGGTAAACTGATGTTTTCTTTGGTGTGTAGAATAACTAATACTCTTCATACTATTCATGTTTGTTGTTTCAGGTAGCTGCATCTGTGGAAGTAAATGTTCAAAAGTTAATTCAGAAACACAAATCCATCCTAAATCTGAGACTTACATGAGCATAAGAAATGCTTGTGTTGTGTAAATGAAAAAGACAACTTTTAGTTTAGCGAGTGTGTGCGTAAATAGACCAAGCTTAGAAACTTCTATTTCTCACTCTTCATTTCCTGTGGTTGATTCATCAATCAGAATGGTTTTCACAAACGGTCTATCCTAGACTGTTCTGAGGTTATGATTGAACAATTAATGCTGGATTTCCAACAATGGCTGACGAATCTCAAAAGGATCTACCGCAGTTAAGTGGCTTACAGTTACTTAAAAATGAAAAAGAAACTCCCTGTTTTAAATTCTGACACTTCCTATGGCTTTTAATTAAAAATGTGCATTTTTTAAACTTATCATGGTAGACATGGGGATACTAGAATACTGTAACTATCTCACTGGGGATCCTTTTGCTCAAACTAGTAAACAAAACATGATCACCTATAGCTTGATCATTTAACACAAACAACTACTCCAAAAAGGATACCTCCCCATTATAAGGCATTACAATCTAAATAATCCTTTTATGATGTGTAGTAAAATTTTTTCAACCTACTTTGTTATTATTGTTGAAATTACTGTCATTGACAGTCTGACAACAACCGAACAGTGTCAGAAGAATCCACTGCAACCATTGGTAGGATTTGTTTTCTATTTGGTTCACCAGGTTTAGGTGGGTCACAAGGAACTTAAAATAGCAAACAGAGATTCCCAGTTTTAAGCATCATTTATTTAAACAGATATGCTTTCTGTTCTCCATGCATTGACACAATCAGACCACAGGACATCTTAAAAATCTCCAAGGCCTTGTGTGCACCTGCTCATAAGGACATTTTCTGTCACAAAAACACCCAAAAAAAATATCTCATCTGCTTTTCTGCTAAACATATAAAAACAAAGTTAAAACCTTTTCAGTATAAGTTCACAAAAACATCATAGAAGGTAATGAGGTAAAATGCAGTTGTGGCATTTAAGTCCCTTTCTCCATGATAAATAGAAACCATAAAGGAATGATGTTCATACATAAATACATACATACATATATAAATGTCTGAAAATCAAGGTCTGTAGTTTTTCAGCTGAAATGTCATGATGGTGGTTGTATGTAAAGTGTGGACATCGACAAATTCAACTAGTCAACCGAGTACCTGACAAAGACATCATATAGATAGATATAGATATAGATAGAGATCATATAGGTATACAAAAGCATCCAGATAACAATGCTAAATTCAACAGCGTTGTCCTCAAAACTAGGTCTGGTTAGAGTAAAATCAGTTAATTGTGGAGATAAACAGTCAAAAGAAGTGATCACAACAACAAAGTGGGCCTTGGGAAATGAATACTTACAGATGATTAAACAAGAGGAAGGCAGGAATATGGGCCAGGAGGGTGTGATAATCCTTCTCTCTGCCAGCTATCCCACATGGGAGGGAGGAAGGGAGATTAAGCAGAACTATGATGTATTCTGACCCATATTCACACATACTGGGATGTTTTGTGATCCACATTCAACTTCATTTTAATAAGAAAATCAGATTTAAGATGCACATGCAAGTGAGCAACTGTTTAAAGTATGAATGCACAGAGCACTAAAGCACTATGAGGATTTTATGACTAGATAACCCACATTTTAGCTGAATGTGAACATGTTGAGAGAGGTTGATTGAATGAAATCCCCACAGTTGATTGGTGGCAGGTGAATTGTCAAATATTGCTTTCAGATTTGTCTCTTGCATTTAGATACAGTGATCATAGAGAAGTTTGAATTGTCAGTGTTTGACCAGCAGCAGTGTTTGAGCAGCAGCAGGAAGAACGTGTTAAAGTTCTCTTCCTTACAAAAAATATACCGCAATGTCGGGGCAGTGGGCTTGGGGGGGTTGTGGAGGGGCTGCAGCATGTGGGGTGGGGGGTTGTGCCCTCTTCTTGGATGTGGGGTCACCGGCATTTGGATCGGCTGAGTGGCGATGGTAGAGCTGAGCTGGATAATGTTTCTCCCTGGGCTATTGTTGCAGTGGTGGTTATGTGGTGTGTTTGTGTGGTTGCAGGGGGGTGTGGTGAGGGATGGCAGCCCCAGGTGCTTGCCGCTGGCTGGGGACCTCTTGCCAGGTGAGTTTGTCCCATCTTGGTGTGGGGTCAGGGGTTCCGTTGTTGGCGCGGTTCTCGGTGGTCTCTGCCCTGTTGTGCCTGTAGGAGGAGGCTGGGTTGGCATCGCGCGGGGCCCTTGCCTTGCCGTTGCGGCGCTGTGTGGTGGGGACCAGGATGCGGTGGGGGTGCTTGGAGTGGGGCTCTGTGTGGAGCTTGTGGTGTGTGGGTGTGGCTTCGTCGGCTTTTTGGGTGTGCCCTGTGGGGAGAGGATTCATGGTGTTTGGGTTCAGGGGCATGTTTTCAATGTCTGTGTCCTCGTTGGGGGTGGCCCTGTGGAGAAATTCATGTTGGGGTTCATGTTGGGGTTGAGGGGTGGGGAGCTCATGGGGTTGAGATGAGAATTCATTGGGGGGTTGGGACTATTTCATCCTGTGGCAGCTCTGGTTGGCGGGCTCGCTTAGACCGGGTAGACCCCTTTTTTGTACATGGCCCCCTCTATGGATGAGGATGGGGATTGTTGGGGACTGGGGTCGGGGTGGGGGGTAGGGGTCCAGGCCGGGGTTGCTCAGGTTCAGGTGGTGCTGGCACTAGTTTGGGCTGGTGCTGGGGCGGTCTGCCTGTCTCCACCCCTGGAGGGAAGGGCACCACCTACTGGGTCCGGTTGCCCCTATAGAGTATCGGCACCTGGACCTGGGAGTATAGAGTATGCATGGGGAGTGTGAGTGAGTGTACGACGTTCATTGTTGTTTATCTTTACATTGGATGCATAGGTGTGAGTGTTTTTATGTCTACGCACAAAGGTGGGAATGTGTGATCGTGACTGTGTGTGTCTGTTTTTTGTGTCAGGTTGGGTCTTGGACTGCTTCCTCTCCTTCCAGCCACCCTACCTGCCGGTGGTTGATGTCTCTACCCGCTGGTGTACTTGTGGTTCTCAGTGTTTGGGACTGGGTGCTTTGGTGTGTGCTGGCTCACTCCCGGTGGCTGCTTGCCAGGACCTGGACCCCTGGACTCCGTCGGGCCTCTGCTTGGGGAGTGATATGTCTTAGGTCTTTGGGTCCATCGCTGGATCTCCTCTGGCATAGACGGCTGCCGTTGGGGCCTGTGGGCTTGTCGCTGCAGCTCCCTGGGGCTTCTGCACTGTGGCTGCTGGGTGGTTCCCCTGGGACTCTCCCCTGCTCTTCTCTGGGTGGGTTGCGGTAGTCCCACCCACAGGTGTTAACAGATACACAAATGTTCTATATTGAGCCGCATTTACCACTAATTACATCTTGCATTCATAAGTACCATGCACTTTTCGGTAAAAAAGCTGTATTATGTATGTTTCTGCAGGTGTAGCAGCAAGCAGAGTGTTATCTAGTATTCTCTTGATCTTTCTTTCTCTCCTCCATTATTTTCTCCTTCTTTCCCCTTTTCCTTTTGACCCATCTCTCTCTTTTGTGCTTCTTATTTTTTCTCTTCGTTTCTGTCTCCGTGTCCGTAACAACTGAAAAATCCTAAAGCAGTTTCCAATAAAGTTTCTTTTATAAATATCAAGCAGAGCTTTAAAGCGTTAGCTGTAATGCTCCACTTGTGAAAGTAAATCTGTTGGGCTTTTTCTTGGCACTCAGACAACAATTCTGAGTGCTACTCTGCCGGACAGGCAAAAAATAAATAAATAAATAAAATACTGCAATGTATTAGTAACTACAATGTAAATCAGATTGTCACATATTTGTGTGGTGAATCACAATTCAATTCAGTTTATTTATATAGTGCCAAATCACAACACATGTTGTCTCAAGGCACTTCACAACAGTCAGGTACATGCATTCCAATTAATCCTAATCATTGAACAGTGCAGTCAGATTCAGTTATTTATTCAAACTGGATAAAAAGTTTTTCTGTCTAAGGAAACCCAGCAGATTGCATCCAGTCAGTGACTTGCAGCATTCCCTCCTCCCGGATGAGCATGT
>JAHUTJ010051284.1:0-14628 GCA_036250325.1 Characodon lateralis
GAAACGGTGTAAACAGCAGGCAGCAGAACTCCAAATCCTGACACCGTCACTTGTTGGTGATCCTACCATCTTCTTCTCCGCCTTGTCTGAATGTTTCAAATCAATTCTCCATGCTCGCTGGTAAACAGGCAGAGGAGCAGGCTAATAATTCAATAGTAAATCTCTATTCTTTCTCTAAATCTTTTACCTTGAATAAACTTCTCCAGTTCTCAGGGAGAATTTGGAGAACTTTATTTCTTACTCAAGCATGGCAACAGGTTAGTAATTTTATGTATTTCAATCTAACATGTCCTCTGAATTGCTTGCTTTTCTGCCACTTTGCGCCAGTAAGATTGTGCTGGTCTTGCTGATGTAATATGTTAGATAATGGTTCATTTACTACTTTTGAATATCAGCTCTTCAAAGTAGGTTTGTAAAAAGCAGTTTACTGTGTTGTCATTTATAGACCCCCTGGTTCAGTCGGCCCTTTTCTGTCTGAAGTTACTGCCTCTTTAGCTACAAATGTTAAATGGGAAAAGGTTTTAATTTTTGCAGATTTTATCCTTAACACTGATGACCCTGCCTGTAATGCAGCTGCAGATTTTGTATCTATCAAACAACATTTTTATGGAGCCAGTCATAAAATAGGTCACACACTGGATCTTGTTTTAACCATTTTCATGTTCAAGAGATTTATGTGAGTGATCACAATTGCATTTTCTTTAAGGTCCAATCTCATATTGACCCTGTTCCTCTCAAATTAAAGTCAAAAGATGGGGTAATAATCAGTCAGCAGTTGTTTTTCTTTGTGGCAATAGTGAGCTTTACCGAACAGTAATTTGACATGAAAGAGGGTGAAGAGAGAAGGGGAAGACAGTAGAACAGAGCCTTGCATAATTAGAATAGAGCGTTTTGTAGTTCTAAAGTCTCAGTTATAGTTGCTCTTCAGAGTGTCGCCAAGGACCCTCCTCTAACGGTACGTGAACATGAATAAACGCTATAGGCGTCTATTTGTGAGGCTGATGTTGGTGCAGTATTCAGGCAGCAGTACTCTACATAACCAGTGGAAATGCAGTAAAAAAGACAGGAAACACACCAAAACTGGCTGCGCACAGTACCACAAACATACATATAGAAGAACTGCTGTGTTTATGCTTATGTAGCATTAGCAAAAATATATGAGGAGCTGAGCCCAAAACCTACGCTCTGCATCTGATGACAGCTGACTTTTTTCTTCTGACCCTGCTTTGTCTCTCTCTGATAGTGGCTGAAATATACCTAATGAAACCTCACATTCTTCACTACTGTCTGTGTTGTTAGCCATTGCAGCAGTGGTCAGTGCAACAAAATCACAAAGGAGTAGTCAGTGTGTTTTTAGTGATATTTATAACCATATATCTCAACAACTGTTAATTTTAACAGCATGAATTTACTTTTTAAATTATGGAATCAATGCTACCTTTCCCTAAATTTAATTGGATTTATCATAAAAATTCAGTGTCACAGGCACTAATATTTGAGACAAACCCAATCACCCCCCACCACCACCCAATACGAAAGAACAACCTGATAAGAAGTAACCACAGTCCTTACAACTTGAAAGGAAAGCTAGGTCAGAGCCAGTGAACCAGCAAAAAGCCCTTTGTTGTGGTTCCATCAAAGGGAATTAGATGACTGCAATAAGTAAGGGGGAGTCAGAGTGTGCCGTCTTTAAAGCAAAGCTGAGGAATAGCTGTAGAACAATGATTCTCAATGGAATGCAGAAAAAAACCACAACTTTAAAATCAGATTTCAGATCCTTTTTACAAAAACAGTGCTTGAAACAAGTACTTAACATTGTACTATTAAAGAGGAAATTAAAGGAAAGAATCTACATTAGGTAAATTATAAGTTTATTATTTATAGTTTTTTTGGCCCCACTGGAGGAAATATTTTTATTTAGTGGTGCGTACCTTTATTGACCTGTTGTAGTTAATACAGCTAGTATGTTGGGTGAGAAGAGTCTTTAAAAAATAATTTTTTTGGTATCTAACAAGTGTTTTGGCTGCTCTCTATGTGGCTCTCTGTCTATAAATTGTAAATAACATCATCACATCTCTTTGCATAATTGGCCATGTGCATATTATTGTAATGGATTAAATGGAAGAGAAGAATAACATTTTGGGGGAGACAAAAATTCTAAAAAAAACACCTTAAATGTTTACAATTACAAGTCAACATTCTTCTATTGATTCTTGATTTTTGTTTTCTTTAATGTCACACTTCCAGCCATCCCCTTATTTCTTGGCTTTGAAGTGGCAAAAGTGATCCAAATGGCAAAATAACAGAGGGGTTTTTATTTAGGTTTCATGGGTTGGTGTTGTTTCTAACCTTATGTCCTACAAGTATTCACATATTAGAAAATGAAAATTTTACATTTACAGTTATGACCCAGTGGTGGCTTTGTGTGTGCGTTATTTGCAGTCCTAATATGGAGGAAGGAACATCTGCTCTTACTGCAGGTTGGAGAGACTACTGTATGAGGACTGAAATGGCTAAGAATGTTTTAGGATTGATGTAGGGGTTTCTGCTACAACATGTGGTTTTACTTTCGAGTCTGCAAAAGTGTCTAATAACACCACAGAAGTCACAAGATTTGTTTGCCTTTTGCTTTTCTGGAAAAGAGTCACTAGAGGGGTCTGAATATTCACTGAACAAAATGTTCAAGTTGCTAAGTTGGTATCAATGCTCGCTCCGACTCTCGGACCTGTCTTGGGATTGTTGTGATTGTAAACGTGAAAAACAGGAATTATGTTGTTTTAAAAGTTGCACAAACTGCAGCTGCAAGATTCACTGGCTGTGAGTCTGACGTTAAATCTCAGACACTACGCAAACAATAGGTGTCAATATTGAGTTTATTCAGGATCGCATTTATGTTCCTTTTATTGGATATTCTCTAGAACACTTCCATTAGCCATGGTGACTCTTAAAATAAATCACATATAAGGATGGTACTAGCCAAATTTAAACTGACAAAATTCCTTCTTTGCTCCCTTTTCCCATCTGTTTCTGCCTGTCTGTCACCTTTTGCCTTTTCGCCCCTGTTGGCGTCTGCAGCTCTTCCACAGAACTGAACCTCACAGTGAGTTGTAATGCAGCTTGTAACTGTGCTAGAGAAGTGTACAACCCAGTGTGTGGGGCAGACGGGGTGATGTATTACTCCCCCTGCCACGCCGGCTGCACCTCCATCAACCACACAGAACCTTCCACAGGCAAACAGGTACGGCACACTCTGAGCTCATTTTATCTCAGTCAGACTAGAAAAAATACACCAGCAATAACTACAGTCTGAGGCAGTTCAGAATTACCAACAGGCTTGGTAAGCTGTAACTTATACTTCCCCTATTGTGTAAAAAACATTCAGGTGTGGCAGCGTTGAGCCATGTGAAGGGGTGTTGTGTTGTATTTTTACAAGATAAGAAAGTAGTCACATCCGCTTGTGTACAAGATATGCTCTTGAAATAGAACACAACGCTCTGACACTAAATCTACTTTTACAGAAGTTCAAATGTTCCATATTTTTTTTTAGTAAATATGCTGATCTGAGTTAATGTTTTCATTTTTAACTTTATAGGTTGATCTGGTGTGTTTCTAATTATAGGTGAGAGCATCTGGATGATTCCCTATTTATATTTTATTTGCTTATTTCTCACATTTAGTTTTCAAATCTTACTCCACAGTTACATATCTCTGACAAAATTACACATAATCAAAATTTGAAAACGGAACAGGATGAATAAGGTAGCTTTTATAACCTGCTTATTTGTAAAATACATAAGCAATCCTTATTTTAAAATTAAGATTTTTTCACAAGTCAAACCAAAAGCATGACATCAACAGCAAATACTATAATCAACCATACCTGTTCCCATGTTCCAGGTGTACTCTGGATGTGGCTGTGTGGTGGGGAATGTATCCTGGGGTGAGGAGGGCTCTGCTCTGACAGGGAAATGCAGCAGCTCCTGCCACCACATGCCAGTCTTCCTCTCCTTGTTCTTCGTCACCATCTGTTTCACTTTCCTCTCTAGCATCCCAGCTGTCACTGCCACTCTCAGGTAAACAGTCAGAATGAGTGCATAACTAGTTAAAGTGAACTGCAGTTAATATTTGGGAAGGTAGTTGGCATCACGATCTTTGTGCCAATGTACAATTACAGGAAAATAGTTAAAATGTTGACCAAAGTTTGTAATTCTAAGTTCTAATACTTAAGTGATTAGGATCTTTTAGGTTAATGTGTGAGCAATATGGCAAAAGCATTTACAGCAACTGGATATAATAACAAGAAGTCAATAAGGTAGCCTTACATCTCTCTGTATTTTATAAATGAAACTCTCTGTTGTAATTCACCTTTTATTTTGTTAAAAATGCTATTGTCACCACCCTGCTGAAATTGGTCATAGCAATTTCAATTTTAAGAACCATTCACGTGTGCCTCTTTTCTATTCACGGTTTCAACAACACATGACTCCACTCATCTCTACCTCACTTTACTAAGCACAAAACCTGTAGTGTTTCCATTGGCTTCAAGCCCCACCTCCAGCTCTCAGCGTCATGTGCTGTGCAAATCAAAATAAACTCACCATCGCACATGTACTCTTAACACAGTGAGGTTGCGGAGTCAAGACCACCCTCCCATCCACAACTTGTGGGGCGATGGCCATATATGACATTTAACCACTGCCATGGCATTCAGTTTGACCTGCTCTGGGCATTGTGGTCCTTAGTATTTTTGTTGTTGTTCTCGAGTTTTTGAGCTTTCCCAGCACTGTGGTGTGCGGTAAAATCTGTGGCTTGTCATTCTCTCCATTACCTTGGCAAACACTTTCTCATGTCGCTGACATGCGGTTGACCACGCTAATGGCCAATCAGGGAACAGCTGTCTGTTCACATCACATTTCGACCCTGCTCAGCCCTGCTGATGAGCAGGTACCAAGTAAGCCAGTACCGGGCCAGGAAAGCCAGTAATGGAAACAGTCACAAAATGGGCAGAGTGGAGCGGAGCCAGCCAAAGTAGAACTCTCCTAAGTAGCAGTGGGCTGCCATTGTGTGGCGCCTGGGGAGCATTCAGGGACTAAGGGTCTTGCTTAGGAACCCAGAGTGGCAAGCTGTGGGATTTGAACCTGGATACTTGTGGCCTCTCCAGGACACAAATGCCCTGCTCTCTAACCACTAGGCCACCACTCCCCCATGTATAAAAAATACATAATAGGATTTTTTGCTGTGGGTTGCGGTAGAGAGCTGTTAGCAATGTTGCCTTTCAGTAAGGAGTTAATGGGTTTGAAATCAAAGCCTGGGGTATTTCTGCATGGACTTTATACATTGTGCTTGACTCACTGGGTACTGAATTTACATTAATAAGTGGATTTTGACAATGGATTGAACATTGTTGTTGCTTTTAGGCTGATGCTAAATTAAGTAGAGATGGTTTGCTTAGAAGAGGCTGCGGTTGGTATCACTGTTGCCTTACAGCAAGAAGGCAACAGTGCTACCCAGTGCTGGATTCAACTCCCGGCCGGGGGTTTTTCTGCATGGAGTTTGCATGTTCTCCCCATGCATGCGTGGGTTCTCTCTGGGTACTCCACCTTCCTCCCACATTTCAAAGACATGCCTCTTAAGTTAATTGGTCTCTCTGAATTGGCCTTTGGTGTGTGAATGAGTGTGTGGTTGGTTGGTTGTTTGTGTGTTGCCCTGCAATGGACTGGAGACCTGTCCAGGGTGTACCCCGGTTCCCACCATAAACTGCTGGAGATAGGCACCAGCTCCCCCGCGACCCACTATGAAAGAAGCAATATAGAAAATGACTGACTGAGTGGTTTGCTTAGATATAGCACATACAATATTTAGAAATGTAGGTCTTTAGTATGCAAATTAGCAAAATTACACATAGTAACTGGCATAAATAATGGCAAAACTCTGACCACTAGATGGGAGCAATGGCCTTCCAAATAAATTTTTGGTCTGTGTGGAATATGCATCTATCAGCATTACAAAACACTTAAACCTGAATTGTTTTGGGTTAAATCACGACAACAGTCAACAAATCTTGGATTTGTATTTCCAAAAAGCAGGACTTTTACTCAAACAACTACAGGCTAAACTTTTGAATGAACTCAGGCTTCAGATCTGTCCAACAATGTCTTGTACAGGTGTGTACCAGACAGTCAGAGATCCTTTGGACTTGGCATCCAGTGGATAGTAGTGCGCGCACTTGGTAGGCCCAACTCTTTTTTTTAAGTCTACTTTAAACCTCAGAATCACAACCAAAAGACATGTAACTTTTCTGCTGCTCTGTACCACTGTTTTCTATACAGGCAGTGTACCAGGACCAATAGCATTTGGGTCAGTGATTGATATTTCCTGCATATTGTGGCAAGACCAGTGTGGTGATCAAGGATCCTGCTACATCTATCACAACTCAGCTATGAGTCAGTACACACTTGCCGCTGGAATCATCTTCAAGGTAATGCTAACAACTGTGATAGTTAATTTATCATCATATTATTCTTTTTTTTTAATGGGTCCTAGTCAGGCAACATTCCTCTTAGAAGATGTTAAAAAGGAAAGAAAGTGGCACGGAACAAATTGTTTCCAACCGTGCATCTGACATCGTACTTCCCATGGTACAGTGGTTTTAAAATTCCAGCACCAGCTCACAGTTCTGAGTATCAGCCATCATAGTCCAGGTGAACATCTGCGAGGAAGGGGAGTGGCTGTCTGTTTGTCTCCAATACCTCTGTGTGAAGTTGTGTTCTAACTTAGGGAGATGAGCAGCTTAGTTTATTTCAGTTTTGACATAACTGAAAATGTTTGCTTTTTTTTTTTTTAAATAATCTATTTAGTATGGATTATAGTGAAATATCAATTATTTGGACAAACATCTAGGAAATAAATAAGAAATTATAGTCATGCGAGTGGTACTTTTAGGATACGTTCACACTGCAGGCAAACACAACACAAATCCAACTTTTTTGCCCATATGCCATCCGTATCCTACTTTTTCATGGCAGTCAGAACGGCCCATTTCCAATCTTGTCACCTCCCAAAAATTGGAGTTGTGCTAATTTCTTATTTAGTACTAAATCTGATACATGTCCGGTAGTTTTCGTCCGCAGTCTGAACAGTCATGTCATGTTGCATTTCATCCCGCTTTTACATCACTATCCTGGCTCCGACTACGCATCCACACAGACTTCTTTGCAGAAGTAGCAGTCACTGCTCCACTAAAGGCCATTGTAAGAGTTTTGCTCTCTTTTTTCTTATCTTTCTTTGTCTTGTTATGATATGGTCATAATATTGTCATCTCCCATTGCTGAACAACCTAATAAAAACACAGAGACGCTGATATTCATTATTATTTCCGCAAACAATGCTCTGCTGTCTGACATCAATATTCTACTCCTGCGCATGCGGGTGCTTTGGGGTCATGAACTGTTCAGACTGAAGTCTTATGGTGGTCGCATTTAATTAGTAGTTTGAACAACCATGCAGAAAAAAACGGATTTCAGTAAAACGCCGGAATTGAGCATCAAGACCTGCAGTGTGAACGTAGCTTTATAGATAGCACCCAGAATATACCCAGATGTGGCAGGAGATAAATCTGCCAAATGCTGCAAGTATATTTTCTAATTTTGTGCATGACATTGTTTTGCTGAACATCTGTATTTAACAGCTGTCATCTTTTCAGCTTTTGGGGACAATCTTTTTCCTGGTAGCCAGCGTCTTGTACCAGCCGCCTCCTGAGTCTCCCCAAAGCAGCTGCGAGACCACAGACCAGGGAACAGAACACATGAGCGACCTGCCAATCAAAGATCTGCCAGATGATGGCGTCATTGTAAACGTGCATGCCAGGTTATGACATCATAGACCCCCAACCCAAAAAGTCTTTGTTTTTGTATTTATAAAAAATACCTAGAATGCCTTCATGGACAAATGCACATAAACACACACACAAGTGTGTGTAGCACTTCTAACATGCTGCTCTCTTAGAATGAAATCCTGCTTTGACTGCATGTGTTTCGGGTGTGTGTGTTTGATTGACTCAGCATAGCCTCACAAAGTTATTTCTCCTAACTTTTCATCTCTAAAGTTGACTCAAGTTTGATCAGTTAAATTACTAAGTCTGGGTGTGGTGATATGAGTTTCATCTTGTGGATATTTCCTGCTTGAATCCATCTTTCAAAAGCCAACAAGAATCTTGACAGTTATTGTATGAAGTCCTAAAGATGTGAAAAAGAATATCTTATTCTTATGTTGTTTTCCAATGACTGACAGGTAGATACAGTCCGTTCTTCTCTAAGAACAGATGAAGTCATGTTTCAATAAGCCGTATAAAATCTCAAGGCCAGTGGAAATGTAGTCACATTTTCTTCATATCACGTCCTTTTAAAAGCAGGGTATTTAAAGACCCTAATATGAGATGTTCAGACGTTACCAGGTTTTGAAGATGTTAATGTAAAATTCATATTGCTACAATTTTTCCAGTTAGCTTACACCAAATGTCCATTTTTAAAGGCTGCTAGACAGTTTCTTTTCTAAAAGATCGTTATCCCGCTGTGTCTAATCTTGGAAATGTCTCTGAAAACTGTGCACATCTGGATTTTGACAACTAATTCCAGTCTTTCTGGCAGGTTACACCAAACTCTGATGGAGTTGGTCTGTAACCTTCCATTCTTAAGTCTTTTGACAGTTGTTCTATTGAGTTTAACAATGAACTTGTAATGGACTCTTACTACTCAGGGGTATTCTTGGACATGCCTTGTCTCCAGCTTTGTCTTGAGTGCTACACTGTAATGTCTCTTGTCCCCTTGGAAGTATTCATAAAGTGAAGTAGTTTATCTTTAAGAACCTTTGCAAATGTTCATGATAACTCTACCCTCTGGTATGAACTCAATGTCAAAAAGGAACCCCAGAGCAATATTCTGCCACCACCATGCTTTATTGTTGAGATGGTATTAACAGTAGATATTTGTTGGATATCAAAAGGGACTGATATTGGGGCAAGTCAAGGGTCTTAGCATTCCATTCCACGTTCTTAGGGTATCTTCAAAGAGATTACAACATTTCTAAGATGTGAAAGTTCAGCCAGATCTTGCATGGTCTCTCTTAGCAAGATCTTCTGGAGGTAACACAGTGGGCTCCCTATTACACAGGTTTCTGAACGTTTTGAGGATGCCTGAAACGTATGAATTAATAGGACCTGGGTGGTGGAGCACATTAAACCTACATTAGTAGGTTTAATGTTCATTAGTATGAATTGTAGAAAAAAATAATACACAAGAAGCACTGTTTGAAAGATGCATGGAGCAAAGTACTTTGTAGGTCAACACTGACATGAAAAGAACAAGCCTTTTTTCTGGGCTTGGTGAGAAAAAAAAGAATGATTTAAAGGAAGAGTTTTTAACAGCTATGGGGTAAATTCACAAAGCTATGGTCCTGGAGGGTGTCTCTCAAACATGGAAAATAACCGTGACTGTAGGACATTTTTCAAATTTGCTTTGATTCGGCTACATTCTAACGGGCTGTGTAGGTCTTGGAGAGCATAACTGGCTCTTCATCTAGTGTGAAGGTGTCTTGAAGCGTCCAAACAGGCTGCCATGTGCCTTTTTATCCAGTGTGGCTTCAGTAGAACATTTCTACCAATCATTCTTGTAAAAGAAATTTAGCTGGTGTATTTTGGATTTTTCTTTCTCACTCTTTACACTTGCACCTTTAGAAATATATTTCCTTATAGTATTATGGAGTTAAAATTATTTGGTAGTTTTTTTAATTTGATGGATTGCTTTTTATCCTGATATGCTGTAGGGGTTTTGAAACCATTCCTGCATGCCAGGCTTCAAGGTTCTTTGCTTTTGTTGATCTGAAAAAATTGCTGAAGAAGTCTGAATGCTTTCAACAGCAAACATATGTGTTAATTTGCACATCAATTATCATCATAGATGAGTAGCACAAATGCACGTTCATCTTGAGAAGCACATGTATATTTACGAAAGCAACTGGGCAACATGTACAAGAGATTTTGGATTCACGAGTAGTGATATTTGGAAGGGTAAAAGTTAAAATGTGTCTCATAAACACAAATAAAAAGGACTGACGAATAATGCCTGGTTCACACTTCATGATTTTTATGCAAATTTTTGCCCCAATCTTTCCTTTCCGACATGCCCCGATCATCGGGGTGGTGTTTAAGATGATCTTATGAGATAATCCTGCCATGTGTGGTGTATTAAGAGTGGTCTAGTCTGCTCAGAAGGACGTTGCAATCGCTCCAACTTAAAATCGGAGATATTCAAGATGTTGGATTGTGTTGGCCCAATATCCTACCGTGTAGGGTGTTCCCCGAGGACAACGAGCATGCAGCCTGTTGAATGTAATGTGTAGCCACACAGAAAGCGACCTGACAAAAACACGGAAGGGAATTACACTAAACTGACATTTGATCTCGAGAGGTTTTGCAAGATTCTGTCTGACATCTGAATGTTCGTGAGTGAAATCTGTTCATGTGTGGTGTATTGTGCTCGCCGTGTGGCTGTACACCACACACTGTAGGAGTGAACTTGTTATACCTATGATTTTTTTATCATCACGTGTGGGGTCTCTCAGGTTTTAAAAATCAGCTGACAATTTGAAAATCCTGCTGTGTGAACCAGCCGTTAGTTGCCCTATTTACCAGCTGACAGTTCTATTTGGTCTAATGACACTTTAAAACGATCATACAAGTGTGTGTTGACAAAAAAACATTTAATATAAACAATAAAAAAATACAGAATGTTAACCAAAGTTTACCAGAAATGTAGGCATTAATCTGTGACATCAAATCGACATTTTTCAGCAAAAAGTAATAACCAACCACAGTGATAAAACATGTGATGTAGCTCTATAACATCCATAATAAGGCTCAATGGAAATGGGGATTTACTTATGGTTCATTCTTCAGGTTGCCATTGTCTGGAATTGCCTATGGCCTGATTATTCTTGCATAATTCAATGACTTTAAGCACACTATATGTGTTTATGTTTGAAGTGGGCTGTTTTTAGCAGTAAATTTCTGTGATAAATTCAGTCTGACAGTGTTCCACTAGATGTCACCAAATACTCTAACGTTTCTTCAAGGCTCTGAAAACAATGGCAGATGAATGTCTGGGCTTAAAAGAGGAAACAAAAATATAATAAAAATATGAACATGCTGATCAATATAATTTAAAATAAAATAAGATAATGCATATTTTTTTAAAAGCTTATATTTTTCATTGTTACCATTGATGGACTTTAGCTAAATTGTAATTATTTAGACATGCAAACTTAAAAATAATGGGTATCATTAACGTATTATTTTTTCCCCAGTGAGTGCACCATTAGTCTAGCATTACCTTCTTCGCCTTGTGGCAAGACAAACGTTTTTTGGCAACAAAGTAAATATAAATACAAATGGTTCTGAACCCAAATTAGTAAAAATCCTGATCCTTATGACTTGTTAATTGAATGAGTTTAGCCAAACATAACACAATATCTGGTAGTAAATCATCATCATTATAATTCAAACTCCAACCTCAACATTCCGCATGGTGAAGCTGCTAACAGTGAATCTAAAAGTTATCTTCAGCAAAATGCTGTGCCAGCATGAAACATTTGCACTTATGTACCTAACCCCACTGAGTAGAACAAAATGAACGATGTGATTTTGCTTCACTGTTTGGCTGTTTAGTTATTTAGTATGACAGAGCCTTGCTCATGAAAAACTCAACCGGACTCACCGTTTGCTGTTCATTTCTAGGTTAAGTGAAATCAAAGTAAATTTGAATACTAAATACCCAAAGGTAGACAGGTAGACACAGGAAAGTCCACTGTAAGTTCAAATAATGCCAAGGTTTCCATTCTTTAGTCTTAATCTCAAAAGGGAAAATTTGCACTGCATCTTATATGAATAATGTGTTAGACCTAAAAAAGACAAGGCACATAGGTAAGACATGCAGTATATAAATTCTACAGTGAATTGACATTTGGATCTAATTATTTCAGTACTGTAATACTCCATATGTGCCAAAGCAGCTTTGGAAATTAACTCTTGTGCTTTATTTTTTGTTAACATATTTATGCAAATAACGTATTTATTTAATTGGTGGTGTAATTTAGAACGTAAGGATACTCTTTGCTTGTTTGTCCATAAGGAGTACCCAACTATCATTCCTTTATTTCATTGTGATTGGAAATGCCACTGACAGTAATTCCCTGTATTGTTATTGATGTTGTGTTTGATCTTCATGTTAGGAGTGACCTTAACACCCTGCAACTGATGGGGAAAACGTTTTCCGTATATATCTGTAAATACTTCTACATGTGCTTTTCTGTCTCTGAGCTCATAAAATTAAATGTATAAACCATTTTTTTTTTCAAAATGACATTATTTTGTTTTAGTGAAGTATGTTGTTTTTTTAATGGAATTTGTGAACATTAAAATCTGTTTTTTATTGAATGAATCAAAAATGTGACCTCTTTTGTAATTATAAAATTTGAAAAGCACAAAGCTGCGCCTAAAATGTTTTGTGTTTGTTATTTCTTCAGGACCTTTTCTCGTATAACCACTAACCTTCCAAGTACAAGTGCCCTTATTGGGACTATGTAAGCAAAGGATGCTTTCAAAACTGGAAGTGTGGATCATTTATTTTCATCAACAAAATGCATTGAATAAACAAGAGAAATCTAAATCAAATCAAAATTTGGTGTGACCACCCTTTGCCTTCAAAACAGCATCAATTCTTCTAGGTACACTTGCACAGAGCTTTTGAAGGAACTCGGCTGGTATGTTGTTTAAACATCCTGGAGAACTAACCACAGATCTTCTGTGGATGTAGGTTTTCTCACATCCTTCTGTCTCTTCATGTAATCCCAGGCACTCAATGATGTTGAGATTAGGGCTCTGTGGGCACCATATATGTATATATATCTATCTATATATATATATGTATGTATATATAGATATATATATCTCTATATATATATAGATAAATATATATATAGGCGGATGATCTGTTTTCCCATCCCGGATGATCGTTTATCTGGGGTGGAGTTAAACTCAGCCACAATGAGAGCCCGGTTGTCACAGCTGATAGCGGACGCGCTGTCAGCGCTTCTCCGCCATGTCAATCCTCACAGCGTAGTGACAGCTCTGTCACTTATGCGATTACTGGGAATGATGTCAGCGGCTCACGTGGTTGTTCCGCTGGGTCTGCTTCATATGAGATGTCTTCAGAGATGGTTCATCCGCCTGCACATAGATCTTGTGTGTCAGAAAAGGCGGATGATCTCAATCCCTCCTTCAGTGGGACCCGACCTGGCCTACTGGGGAAATCCCCGCGTCAGAGGGAGTTCCCCTCAACACACCGGCGTCAAACGTCTCAGTGTTCACAGACTCATCCCTATCGGGATGGGGAGGAACGTGTCAGTCTCAGGCGGTGGGAGCACAGTGGCCAGACCACATGTCTCTCCACATCAACATGCTGGAGCTTCTCATAGTGTGGAAGGTGACACAGCACTTTGCTCCTCTGCTGCGGGATCAGCATGTTCTGATCCACACAGACAACAGAGTGCCAGCAGCCTACATAAATCACCAGGGACGTGTGCACTAGGCTCAGCTGCTAAACATTTCCAGACGGCTGCTGTTCTGGGCGTGCATGAACCTGCTCTCCATCAGAGCAGTGTACATCCCAGGCGTCCTGAACAGAGGAGCGGACATCATGTCCAGAGGTGGTCCTTGTCCCGGGGACTGGAGTCTCCACCCGAGCTGATTGTTCAGATCTGGAGCAGATTCGGGAGAGCAGCAGTGGATCCTTTCGCCACACGGGAGAAGGCACAATGCCAGTTGTGGTTCTCACTGAGCCCACGGGAGGATCCACTGTTAGGAGTGGACGCCTTTGCTCACAGCCCGTGGCCGAAAACGCTCCTTTATGCCTTTCCACCAGTTCCGCTGATCCCGCGGCTCCTGGACCGAATCCGAGAGGAACAGCTCTCAGTGATTCTCGTAGCCCCCGAGCATAAAGGCACGCCATGGTTTCCAAGCCTGCAGCACTGGTGTCAGGTCGCCCGTGGCAGCTGCCGTGGAGAGAAGATGCACTCCTCCAGGCGGGAGGGGCGATCTTGAGCGTCCCAGAGTTAGGTCAGTGTCTCTGGGTCTGGCTGCTGAACGGGAGCGCTTAGAAAGGCTGGGTCTCCTGCACGATGTGGAGCGTCCGATTCAGGGTGCACGAGACGCCTCTACCACAGCGTCATACGCATCAAAGTGGTCAGTTTTTCAGCGCTGGTGCGCAGAGAAAGGCGTGGAGCCTTTTTCATGTCCATTAGGCTGCGTGCTGTCATTCCTCCAGCAGCTGATGAACAGAAATTTAGCTTTCAGCACCATTAAAACTTATGCTGCAGCTATTTCCTCCAGTCATGAGGGTTTTGGTGACAGAATGGTCTTTAACCACTCGCTGATGAAGCGTTTTCTGCGGGGTGTACAGAGACACAGACCCGTGTCACGCCCTCTAGTCCCTCAGTGGGATTTAGCGCTCGTCCTGCGCGCACTGGTTAAAGCCCCATTTGAGCCCTTAGATCAGGCTCCACTTAAATTTCTGTCTT
>JAHUTJ010051285.1:0-14621 GCA_036250325.1 Characodon lateralis
TGTTTTACTTTGGCTAGCTGCCTTAAGTGGAAGAAACTGGATTTTACAACGGCTCTAATATGTGCTTCCAACTTAAGACCAGCATCCATCTTGACCCCTAAATTTGTGATAACCGGCTTGACATACTGGGCCAGAGAGCAAAGATTAGTCAGGGAATCTGTAGTCAATTTGCCCAAAATCACTACCTCTGTCTTATCTTTATTTAGTTTCAAGAAATTTAGGACCACCCAGGCCTTCAAATCATCCAGACATAATTGCAGAGACCGAAGAGAGGTGGAGTCTGCATTTTTTAGTGGTAAGTATATCTGTGTGTCATCTGCATAACATTGAAAAGCAATCCCATATTTTCTAAAAATAGAGCCAAGAGGGAGGAGGTACAGCAAAAAAAGAAGAGGGCCTAGAACTGAGCCCTGTGGGACACCACATGACAGTGGACCAGAGGGGGACCTATGGGCATTAAGACAGACACAAAAAGTACGGTTGGCCAAATATGATCTAAACCAACCCAGAGCTTTGTGACCGATGCCCACCCAATGTTCCAAACGGGAAAGTAAAATCCCATGATCAACTGTATCAAAAGCGGCGGATAAATCCAACAGTACTAAAACAACGAAATCACCAGAATCAGTTGCTAAAAGTATATCATTAAAAACTTTTAAAAGAGCCGACTCTGTGCTATGAAATGGTTTAAAACCGGACTGAAAAACCTCTAAAATATTATGTTCTTCAAGATAATCCATGAACTGATTATAGACTACCTTCTCAAGAATTTTCGAAATAAAAGGCAGTTTAGAGATGGGTCTATAATTTGCCAGAACAGTGGGATCCAAAGATGGTTTCTTGAGTAGAGGCTGCAGAACTGCATGTTTCATAGTTTTAGGGACAACACCTCAGGACAAGCTACTATTTACAAAAGCAAGGACAGAAGGGCCTATAGTAAGAAAGACATCTTTAAATAATCTAGGTGGAATAACATCATCCAGAGAACCAGTTAGCCTTAAGTGACTAACCACCTCCTGCAATGATTGCAAAGTCACACATTCAAAGCTGTTTAAGACAGCAGAACAAGGCACAATGACTGAAGGGTCATAATCAGAGGGGGTGATCTGGGCCCTAATAGAAGCGACTTTCTCGTTGAAAAAGTGTAAAAAGCTTTCACATACACTAGGTGAAGTTTCCATAAAGTCACTATGTAAATCATTTAGAACAATGTTAACAGTTTTAAACAAGATAGCAGGATTGTGACTGTTTCTTGAAATCAAGCCCGACAGGTTCATTCTTTGGGCATCTTTTACAATCCTTTGATAACGGCGCCAGCATTCCTTTAGTATTTGACACCTTTAATTTGCCCTTTTTCCATTTGCGTTCAGCTTTTCTACAGTCTCTCCTGGCATCCCGAGTATCTTCATTCAGCCAGGGTTCACGCTTGGATTTTGAAAGTCTAATTTCCAGTGGTGCCACCAAATCCAAAGCGACTCTACTGGTGGAATAAAACCAGTCGAGAGTTCCTCAGTGTTATTTTCCACAGCCTCTGGGATGGTACAGTTCTGATTAAAAACAGAAGAAAACTGACCAGCAGTAGAAGGGTTAAGAACACGACAAAACCGAGCTGCAACGCATGCCTTAGCTTTAGCACAGGACAGTGTTATCTCAAATAAAACAGGCATATGATCTGAAAATAATGGGTCACCAATCACTAAATTAGAAACTGGTAGACCATAAGATAAAACCAAATTAAGGGTGTGTCCACCCTCATGAGCAGCACCAGTCACAGACTGCACAAGATTAAAAGAATCAATAACATTAAGAAAAGACTGAGCCATAGGTGAAGTAGGACAACAGACATGAATATTAAAATCTCCAACAATGAGAACTCGGTCATACCTTGGCATGATATCAGCCAAGAAATCAGAAAAGTCATTCATAAAGTTTTTGTTGTACTTCGGTGGCCGATAGACCACCGCACACAGCACAGTGTGAGAGCTGCCAAGTTCAAATAGGCTAAGCTCAAAGCTACCAAATGAGGCTAGAGACAACTGCTTACAAGTAAAACAACTTTTAAAAACAGTCACTATTCCTCCACCGGAGCCCGACATCCTGGGAGAATTAAAATAGCCGCAGTTCTGCGGTACAAGTTTATTAAAAATGCTGGAGTCACCCGAGCCACTTACCTATGATTCTGTTATGAATAAAACATCCAATCCTTGAGAGGAAAAGAAATCCTTAATGATGAAAGTTTTATTTGCCAGCGACCTGGCATTCACCAAACCGATCCTGGCAGAGATCAGCGAGTCTACACCATCAACTGGTGTCTGGTACACCCGGCAAAGAGACCGCAGGTGGCTGGGGTTCACCTGCGTCTACAGTGGCCGAGGAACGCAGGGACCACGGGACTGGAACACTCCATCTTGGCCTCCACAGACAGGTACCAGACAGGCGTCCGCAGGACACAACACACGGACAGGCGAGGCACCAGCCCGCACATCTCGAATGAGGCAGAGAAACTGAGCCGTAAAGCTGCCTTTAGTCGCACTAGCAGACCGCTGCGGTTCCACGGCGGAGGGCTCGCTTCCGCCAAAGAGGTAGAATCCAGAAATGACACAGGTGAGCCGGAATGCCCAACAGCAGGGTCGACGTTTTGTCTGTAATACAAGTCCTCGATAGCATATTTTCAGCTGAGGCTGTAATGTCCAGCAATGTTTGGTGATCATACACAATCGGAGAGTTTACACTAATAGTAAAATTAAAAGTGGACAGCAGACAAAGACATAACAGGAGGAGCGTCAGACGGCAAGCCTCAAACACCGGCGCCATCTTTATGGATTAATACAGCAGGGGTCTGGGGCGTGTTGCCCATCTCCACAGGTCATTCGGCCAGAACATGGCACCTTTTCAGTTTCATGCATATCACCTTGGTGGCAAGATGTTTGGATTGACCATTGCTGCTGCATGGCATTAATGTTAGCATTGCTGTCTAACAAGTGTGTCTGTAGTTCTTGGGCTCATAATGGATCAGCTCCGCTTTGCTTCAGAGAGTCTATGGAAGGACGTGTTCACAGTTGGGAAAGCTGTAAAAGTACCTTTCCGCCTTTGTTTGAGTGCTCGCCCTCCTTTGCTGCCCCTCGTGGAGCTGATCTCCTCCGGCACAGTTAGCTAGCTGTGACAGGCGTCACTTCCATTCAAACTGGTTTTTGAGGATGCTAGCTTGTTTTTTCTGGTCTGGTTTGTTTTGCTCATTGCATGCTCTATCTCAGACAAATCCTTCTTTCTTCATGACTTCTTCATCAGACAAAGTATGGATTTTATGTTTCTCTTGGAAACTTGACAAAGAGAGCACAGGTTTATCAACCTGAATGAGCTTGGACCTGACTGGTGCGCCACGCCAGGCTCACCGTGGTGGAGGACTTGCGGCTGTACATTGAGACATGCAAAATGCTGGAAATCAGGATCCTGAGATCTTGTCCAACACCATTTATTCTATTGTTGCTCCATCAGTTCTCCAAGCCCATGTAACCAATAAAACAGACAGCAATTATTTTCTTTCATGTTTCTGGTAATAAGGTCAGGAATGTGAGGGTAAATACATTTCCAGTAACTTCTAATGGCTCTTCTCCTGACGTGTCTCTTCACACCAGATCTTTCTGCCCTTGCAGACAGAGGGAAGCAATCCTCTTGTCCCACTACACTGTTTAAGAACAATATTCCATCTTTTCCACTATTGTAGAGCCATTTAATAACTTCATGCATGACAGTTGTGGTTCCCAGCTTTTGAAACATACAGTTGTTGGACCAGTATTTAAAAAGCATAATCTAGACCCAACAGAATTGAGAAACTTTAAACCAATTTCTGAACTACCATTTTTATCAGAATTACTGGTAAAAGTTGTTGCAGACCAATTTTCCACAATTTTAGAAAAACAGGACATATTTGTCAAATTCTGTCAGGTTTCCAAAGGATGCATTCCACAGAAACTGCCTTCCTTAAGGTTTCCAGTGATCTCCTGACGTCAGCTGATTCCGGACATTAAACAGTCTTGGTTTTATTGGATCTGTCCACTGCCTGTTGACACTGTTGATCACAAGATTTTGATTAGGAGAGTTCAAAATCAAATTGGGTCGCCTGGATCTGTCCTCAAACATTACCTTTCATACCTTTCTGACTGAAGTTTTAGTGTTTCTGGGAATGGGATTGTGTCAGACACAACCAAGTTGTCTTGTGGTGTACCTCAGGGTTCTGCTTGGGACAGATTCTATTTATCCTATACATACCCCCCCTTGGACATGTAATCCACCGGTAAGAAACGCTGAATGTCAGCTTCATGCTGACGACATTCAGGTGTACTGTGAGTTTCATACATTAAAAAGTCCTTAATTGATTGCTTGGCATATATGAAACAGTGCTTAGGTGACAACTATTTTCAGCTTAACGCTGAGAAAACTGAAACTGATTATTGCTCCTAACAATAAAATTTCACAAGTTAAACAACTTCTTGGTGTTTTAGGTTCTTCTGTTCGGTCCCGCCTTAGAAAACTGGGTGTTAGTTTTGAGTTTGTGATGTCTTTAGAGCAACACAAAAAGCAACTGCCCAGAAACTGTTATTTCCATCCCAGGAACATCCCAAAACGCAGGAGTTTCTTAACTGAAACTAAACTTGAGATGAACTTTTATTCCCTCTCGTTTGGATTACTGTAACAACAATTTAAACTGTAAAATCCTGATTTTAACCCTGATTTTAATCCAGGTCCGTACACCATCTCCTAAGTGAAGAACATCGGGTCAGATGTTGCTAGCGGTACCGCACACAAATTTTAAATCTGGAGGGGACCAGTGGTTATGCCTGGCTATGGAATGCACTGGTCTGTTTATGACACAGCCTTGACTCTAAAGATGGAGCTGAAGACATTCATTTATAAGCAAGCTTTTAATTAGATCTGGTTCTAATTCAGATTTTTATTGTGTTTATGTTTATATGAAGGCATTGATGTGTTTTATGTAATTATGTAATGTAATTATTATTATGTATGTATGTAACGTAATTGTAAAACTATATGTACAATTTGTGTTTTCTTTTATTGTAAAGCACTTTGTGATCCCATGTCTGTCAAAGGTGTGACATTAATAAACCTTTTGTTTCAATTGACAGAAAGCATGTATGAGGCCACAAGTTTCACCCCAGAGAGGAGATTAAAGCCTGAGGAGCAGGACCTGAACTAGAGGAGACATTCAGCGTAGAACAGAACAGATGTTGGAGTGACAGCAGAGGTGTGAGAGAGATCGATCTGACAGTGACCAGAAGGAATCCTGATGTTCACCTGAAAATGTTTTGATCCTTGGAAGGAAATCATCCAACTGTTTCAGCCCATTCATCCACCCAGTCATTCATCTATTCATCCACCCAGTCATTCACCTATTCCTCCACCAGGTCATTCACCTATTCATCCACCCAGTCATCCATCTATTCATGCACCCAGTCATTCATCTATTCATCCACCCATTCATTCATCTATTCATCCACCCAGTCATTCATCTATTCATCCACCCATTCATTCATCTATTCATGCACCCAGTCATTCACCTATTCCTCCACCAGGTCATTCACCTATTCATCCACCCAGTCATCCATCTATTCATGCACCCATTCATTCATCTATTCATCCACCCAGTCATTCATCTATTCATGCACCCAGTCATTCATCTATTCATCCACCCATTCATTCATCTATTCATCCACCCAGTCATTCATCTATTCATGCACTCAGTCATCCATCTATTCATGCACCCATTCATTCATCTATTCATCCACCCAGTCATTCATCTATTCATCCACCCATTCATTCATCTATTCATCCACCCAGTCATTCATCTATTCATGCACCCAGTCATTCATCTATTCATCCACCCATTCATTCATCTATTCATCCACCCATTCATTCATCTATTCATCCACCCAGTCATCCATCTATTCATGCACCCAGTCATTCATCTATTCATGCACCCAGCCATTCATCTATTCATTCACCCATTCATTCATCTATTCATCCACCCAGTCATCCCCCATTCATTCATCTATTCATGCACCCAGTCATTCATCTATTCATCCACCCAGTCATTCATCTATTCATGCACCCATTCATTCATCTATTCATGCACCCATTCATTCATCTATTCATCCACCCAGTCATCCCCCATTCATTCATCTATTCATCCACCCAGTCATTCACCTATTCCTCCACCAGGTCATTCATCTATTCCTCCACCAGGTCATTCATCTATTCATTCACCCATTCATCCACCCAGTCATTCACCTATTCCTCCACCAGGTCATTCATCTATTCATCCACCAGGTCATTCATCTATTCCTCCACCAGGTCATTCACCTATTCATCCACCTAGTGATCCACTTATTCATTCATATATTTATCCATCAATTCATCTGCCCATTTATTCATTCATCCTTTCATCCACACACTGACAGTTGTAAGCTGCACTCTAGCCACAGGTGTCCTGAGCCAGACTGCCATACCATCGGCACCACCGGGCCCTCTGACCAACATCAGCAGGTGAAGTGTCTTGCCCAAGAACACAACTGAGATAGATGGAGTTGGGATTTGAACCGGCAACCCACTGGTAAGAAGAGGAGCCCCTACCACCTGAGCGATGGTGGCTCAGGTAAGCATCAGAGGAAGAGCGTCTGATTAAAGAGGAGTGCGTAAGAACTATCATCAAACACTGATATGTTTCAGTCAAATTCTGGGAAGAACTCCATGCTGATATAACCATCTGTAACAGACTGAAGATCTCCGATATCAAGGGTTCTGTTTTTAGATCTTTACTAGTTTTCCGAGATGTCAGATGTTTGTGTCGAAGCAGCAAGAACCATAAAAACATTTCAGGAATTAAAATCAAGGTCAAAACTTGACTTTAACGTGTCTGTTTTGTTTCAGTACTATGATCGTTTCTTCCTCAACTTCCAAAACTCAGAACATTAAAGCCCAGTTTGACCAGAGCTGAACTGGAATAACATGAAATCTGGAGGAGCCGAGATCTTTCTAGTTCCCTGCTTCCTGTTTAAGTTTCAGATATGAACATGGAGAAAGCCCTGCTAGATTCTCTGCAGAGGAATGTTTCCTGAGGAACATCTCAGTGGTTTGCCAGAAAAATGGATTCAGACTGAATGCAGGAAGAAACGACCCCAAAACATCTTGCTGGAAGTTTTTCCTGCAGCAGTGTTTCAGGTATTATTCCACTTTTAATAGTTTTAGTGTTTCCTCGCATCTTCGAGGACTGCAGCCTCATTCCCTGATGCTGAATTTCCACTGCGTCCTCAGCAGTTTCCTTTCCAACTCTGAGTGGACTGTCTGGCTGCAGACCCATCGATCCGGCTCATATTTCCTCTTGCTGCAGGATGAGGAGGAGGAGAATGGGCTTAGGCAGGGATCAGGAGCTAATGTTACATCTGACAACATGTTGGGAACAAAATGCAGAGATGGACCAGAACAAGCTTAGAGATGGGCTCATAATGACAGTTGATTCTGATCCTTTTCAGATCCCATAGACTCCAGGTCTATGTCAGAGGAACCAAGCTACTGCAGTTATTACAGATTATCATGTTAATAAATCCAATTCTCTGTGGGGTTCGGGATACGTTTACTGTGGGAATGTCATGTCTCCGCTTTTCAGGAAGTCTGCTGACTCTATGTGTGTTGGAGTCACCAGCAGATGGTGGATCCATTCCATAAGGGTTCATAGCAGAAACAAATGGTGACTTTCCACATTCAGAGTAGAACTTCATGTGGGCCCATCATGTGGAGGAGGTCAGAGGGTCAGAGGTTGATGACCAATACTCAGAAAGTGATCCACCTGGAAACTGGTTCCATAAAGACATATACTGCTAATGATGGTTGGGACTCCATCATTCAAGCATTCCTCCAGAACCAGGAAGGTTCTGTTCCATCTGAACATCTCCCCTTAGAAATTAAATATCCAATAATCGTCCAGCCTCTAACCACTCCCACCAGAATGGAGCGCTCATCTGTGTCAGAACCAAAGTCCACTTTGAGAGAGAGCAGCTCCATAAGATCCAACTTCTCCTGGTTACTGATCACCTGACAGGTCACCGAGCAAAAGTACTCTGAATACTCTGCAGGATTACACCGAGTACTCTGCGTTAGTACTCCAATTATTGTGCTACCAGGTTGTCATCAAACAGCATCCCAATGCAGACACAAGCAGATGGTCAGAACATTTTGTTGACTGCAGCTGTTTGTTGGACTAAAAGGAAGGAGGTCCTCCCTGCATGGAGAACACATCTCCATCTAAATCTCTAGCTGCCAAGTGTCTGATGCTAAGCATTTAAACTTTTAGTTGCATGTTTGTCTTCAGAATCTGATTGGTCTGATGTACTGGACCATCAGAGACAGTTCAGCACATACTGGAAAGGACTATCAATACAAGCTTTTATGCCTGTCTTTTCCTAATTGATACACCAGTTGAATCAAGACAAAACCTCCTGCAAATCTTCACAATAAAAGCCCTAACATATGTTTCCTCTGCTTATAAACCAGCTGGATGACTTTATGCTGGAAAACATCTCAATGTTGGGTGCACCATCAGTCAGGCTCTGCAGACAGCAGTTGGCAGCTCTCTCATTGTGGATCTCTATCTCGTCTTAAGCTGAATAAACTATTTTTCTGTTGTAATTTACATCTTTTATCATTTTATCTTCATTTATATGTTGTAAAATAATTAATGCTGCATGAAAACTCTAACCCTGTTGGACAGGATTTGAGTTCCCCTCTTTGATCCTGAAAGCTGAAGGTCCAAACTGCATGGAAACCAGCTGGATGAAGTGTGTTTGGAATAATCATGGAGTCTGTAGCCAAAATATTCCCAACAAACCGGTTCTGCTGCAGGCTCTGTGCAGCAACAGTCTGTTGGCTAAATAAAAATTTGACAAAACGTCCAATCAGACGAGAGCTGGAGACAACAGGCAGACGTCTGTTAAATGTTTGAAATTAGAAGAGAAAGATGATCAATATGACTATGGGTCATATTGATCATCAGGATGGATGGATGTTTTATAGCTCTGTAGGGTTCTGTTTACCTGCAGCTCTCTGCCCTGATTTGTGGCCACCTCGCTGTAAACATTATGGAGTTCTGTTTGTGAAACAGGAAGTGTGGAATAATAAAAGCTGAGCTCAGTGAAGACCTCTGACCTCACGTATCTCTGAGTTCTGATAAGCAGCTCAGACTCCGACCCGTCTCAGTTGCTCGGAGCTTTGAGCCAACTGTCGGACTGGGCTCATTCCCAGAAGTATCAGCAGGAACACGATGAGTTTCAGCCCTGGAGATGTTAAAGTGCCTGATTCCCATTAAATTTCCCTCGGACTGTAAGAAAGATCCGATCCATTCTGGTTCTAAGGACACAGAACATCAGCACACTGTTCCCACCTACTTCATATAGATACAAGTCACTGAAACACAAAAGACCTGCAGTGGAGAAAAATTACAACAAGCTGGGCTTCACAGGAAACCAGAACCAGTCAATTAATACAGATGGTTCTGAGTCACGTGGATCTGGGTCAGGTGGTTCAGGTAACTGACAGTGAGGAGTTTCAGGATTTAGGATTTAACCTTAATGGTGAGAAGAAAACCTGGAAAAGGAACCTTAAAGGAAATGTTTCTGGATCAAACTCTAGTTTTTTAGGACCGATCCCATCCATCTGGCCCAACTGCAGCCATTTCAGAGCTGAAAGCTGAATATCTGTGTGATCTCTAGCTGATCCAAAATACCGGACCTCTGACTAATATTCTGGAAATAACCCAAAGAAATAAAACCTATTCCAGGGTTTTCCTCTTTGCATGCGCAGCACACCGTGTAATCTGTGCAATCACCGCTCAAAACAAGGCGGTTCCACAGCAAATTGGTGGGTCACAACAGAACCGGGCCAGCCTCCTGCTATGAAACCACCTGACTGTGTGAGGCTCGGGTCGCGTGAGCTGTTGTTGGAACAGGAAGAGGGACTCACCGCGGCCACTGCTCTGGATGTCGGTGAGGATCTGCGAGTAGTTGATGGGTGTCTTGCTCTCCTCAAACACGCTGTCCTGGGTGCTGATGTTGATGTTCTTCAGCTCCGTGTACAGACCCTCCATGGCGAAGTAGCACGGCCGGTCATCCACCTTGTTGTCGCTGAACATCAGTGTCACGTGTTCCCTCCAGCCGAAGTTCTGACAAATTTGCAGGCCAAACCGCCCCAGCTTCTTGTGGGTGGGGCCTGTGTTGGTGATGGAGGGGTAGATGCCGCCGTAGAATGCCACAGCCGGAGCACCCGCCGTGATCATTGGCACCTCCCAGTGGGTGGTGAACAAGCCAACAGGGGAGGAGGTGTAGGAGCAGCCGGGTCCAATAAATGCCCACGGATCGTAGGCCAACTTCAGGTCTACGGCCACTAGGGGAGCCACTGACTCGGAGCAGATTCCGTTCTCGTCCTCGCTGCTTTTGAAGGCGTAGGTGAGGTGGTGGTCAGGCAGCAGGGTAGGGTCGGAGTTGATGGTCCTGATGGCCCGTTCCACGGCGGGACCAACTCGAGGCCATGCCCAAGGGTAATTCATGTTGCTTTGTGGGAGAATAACCGCCAGCGTGATGTTCTGCTGTGGTTGCCGGGCCCGGTGTGCACGGGCGTGGCGCCTCATACTGCGCCGTCGAGGCTCTCGCCCAGCAGACGGGCCTACCAGGAAGAGCAGAATCATCAGAAGAGTACAGGCCTCCTTGCCCCAGAACATCTTTGCCGAGACGGTAGTCCTCTTCCAAAGTGGGTCAATCAGAACCTGTGGATAAGAACACACTGTGACTAAATATCAGACAAGATGGCATCTGCAAAGAAAACTCAGAGCTGACCCAGCAGAACCTTCATCACAACTCAGGAGTTAAAGACTCGATCCAATGAGCTGGACCTGGTTCTCCACTATATGACCAACTGAGCTGGACTGTACTGTGGTCCAATTTGGAACCAGTCACTGTCCTGAGAAGCTTTGGTTCTGAGCTCACTTCACAAATTTAACTGAAATTAAAACTTTTATTTTAATTAGAAAACTAGTTAAGAACGGATCAACTTGTTATGTGGAGCAGAATGTGGGTCAAAGACTGATACGGTGTGAACATGAAATCAGGATCCAGAACAAGGTCCAGGCTGCTGTGCTGAGAGGAACCGTAGGTTCAGGACAGAAGTCCATCAGAAGGTTCTTTGCTGGGGTAAAACTGGAATAGGAACCCAGATGATGTGTTTAAGCTTCTCTGGTAACTAAATAAAAGCAGAGCAACAACCTCTCAGGGTCAGGTTTTCTGTTTCTGACCACAGAAGGATCAGAACACAAACCCAGGTTGTGATGGTCCAATAACACGTATGACATCATCACTAAAACACATTTAAAACTTGTAATTCTTTGAATAAATTAGCTCAACAAAAAACAGTAGTGAACCAGTTTAAGTTGGAGCTACAGTGGGGAACTATGAACATGAACTAGTTCAGTTTTAATCTGTATCAACTAGTCTGAACATCACAGATTAAGAAAGAACAGTAAATATTCCCAGGCTGACCCTGGAAATGAAGGATGTGGAAACCTTCCTGCCTCCATTCAGGCTGGCTGTTTCTTGGCTCTTTCAGGCTTCCATACCTGCTGGCTGCTGCCACAGATTAATAATCAATTCCCAAAATGATGAACACCTGATCCTACCTGAGTTCCTCCCCGTCCTTCTGCTCATCCTGAAGGAAACTGATCTGCGGCACAGAAATCCCAGAAAGTAGCAAGAAAGCTCCCCTCCTGTCTGAAGAGAGATCCTGCAGGAAACTTTGAGGTTTCTCAGACTCTCAGGTGAGTTCACCTGTCAGACACCGGGGGCCCGCCGCGTGCAAGCAGCGCGAGCATTGTCCGCAGACAGGTACAGACGGACAGAGCAGATTTCCTCTGGAGCTGCTCCTTCAGCTGGAGATCCTGCTGGACTGACCGAGAGGCAGAGATCAGAGGAGGAGGCGCTGAGGGGGAGGAGGCAGACATGACTCAGGAAGGGAAGAACAATGGAAGCAGCTGCCCTGCCCTGACCTATGGTGGTGGTGGTGGTGGTGCTGCTGCTGCTCAGAGCGCTGCGACAGCGCCCCCTGTTGGAGTGATCCAGGAGCACCGCAGGAGGTCGAATTCATGGATGGATGTACCTCGGTCCAGTCCCTGCTTTGGTACCTGTATGTGGGCTGTTTTGTTGCTTTTTAGTTCAGTATTTATTGAATTAAGAAAGCGAACTGTCTTTAAAATATCCTAGATGTTTTCCTTTTTAGTGGTTCTGATCCAGTTCAGATCCACTTTATTGGTACTAGATGTCTATGTGGCTCCTCCACTGCATTCAGAGCTGAAAATCACCACAGCAGGTTGGACATAAGACCTCATGCTAAAAATATATTATTGCCAAAACAATGGATATGAAATATTCTGGTCCAAAACTCCATCTATCTGAGAGCAACTGGACCTTATAGCAACATGCCCCATCGGCATCTCTGCTATTTTCATGATTTTAGACCCCGGTTTGGATGGATAGATTCTTATGAACGACTGCAGGTTAGGACCCGATTAATGCAGGTTAATTCCAGAACCAAGCTGCTTCACACATTTCTGTCTCAAATGACATTAAATAATTGATTGGTAAAGCTGGCACGAACTGATCTGGGATCAGTACCAAATGTCCTGCAAGTCAGACTTTGTGCAGGAAGGGAGACCTTACATTTCTGTGAATTTAAACTCTGGTCCACAAAGCAGGGATTGGTTTTGGACCTAAACACATTTTAGAGTTGCACGTCTGGTCGGAACCATGTAGACCAATCAGAATAGCAGAGACCTGCTCCTTTAAGAGCCTTTCAGACAAGACGCAATTTGCACTGTGCACCGCGGGCCGCGCATGCTGGTTGCCGGGATTATGGCGGGATTATGGACACAGCCATAATCCCGCCAACCGCGCCGCGCAGCGCCTTTATGTCCAAATTCTGGGGCTGCATCAAAAACCGCGTAGACAGCTGTGAATTCAGCAGCTGTTCCCGCCCTTACATCTGTCGCCTAGCAACCGTGGCAGCTATTAAAGTAAACATGGAGCTCAAGGTAACCTCCACTGTAAATAACTGCACATTTAGCCCTTTACATATTCCTGATGGCTTACAATCCTCTATTCTTAAAACGTTTCTGGACTCACTTCAGTCAATGGTAAACTCTTTCCAGAGCCTTCTTACCTTGATGGAGTCGGTCACTGGTGGTAACTTTGAACGCTGTCAGTAGCAGAGTCCGTCAGAGAGCTCCAAAACCAGTTACTTTTGGACCGGCTTGACGACCTCGACAACTGTTTACAGTGAGCTAATCTTCACATCCCTGAACATCCCTGAAGGCTCTGAGAACGGTAAAGATCAAGTTCATTTCAGAAGTGTTGATGCAAGTGATAGGCCCCGATGCTTTTCCGACGCCAGCCAATCTGGAAAGAGCGCACTGGACCCCGTCTTTCAGATCTGGCCAAAGACCAACCCTACGCACGTTCCTGGACTGCTTTTCTAGATTCCAGCAGGAGGAGGCTGCTCTTTGCCGGGCCAGAAACCATGAGCTGCAGTACCAGGGCGCCACTGTGAGGATTTTCCAGGATATCAGTCCAACACTCACTAAAAAACAAGCTGTTTTTAACCGAGTGAAGCAAGCTCTGTACCAAAAGAACCTCAGGTTTCAGGTTGCTGTACCCGGCGCGGTCACGAGTGTCACACAGAAACGAGGAGACTATATTTGGTACGCCTGAAGATGTCTTACTATTTCGGAATTACTGGGAGCCTTTCCTGGGCAGAAGGTAAAAGGAAGTTATTTTTAGTTTTTTTCCAGAAGTTCTCGTGGAAAATGATTACCTCGGACAGAGGGATAACTCTAGACCTAGTTCTAGTTCTGTTTGTGTTCACCATGTGGGGTTGGGACATGGTTAGGAACATGATCAGATCTTTGCAAACCGTGTTTTTTTGTTGTTTTTTGTTGTTTCTCTTTTTCTGTCTTGTTTTTCCTTTCAAAGGTGGTTCTCAGAAAGGAGATTGGTGCAATCACTGAAGAGTACTGCAAAAGTGGAAAACAATAAAAATACAGAAAAGGCTGCTATGAGATTTGTTACCTGGAATTTAAAGGACTTAAATGGGCCTGTAAAAAGAGCTAGAATATTCAATCATCTTAAGTATTTAAAATGTGATGTTGCATTTTTTCAGGAAACCCACCTACTGGTCAAAGATCAACATAGACTAACAAGAGGTTGGGTGCATCATCTGTTTCATTCTAATCGTAATTCCAGATTAATTCCAGAATGGTTCTGCCATTTTGTTGCACAAAAAGAATTTTATTCAGTCCATCAAGAATCATTTCTGACCCCCAGGGTTGATTTGTAATGATGTCCGGTCTCCTCTATCATAAACTTGTTATTTTGGAGTCAGGTTTAGCCTAAACCGGCTCAGTTATGATTAAGGTGCAAACACACCCTCCATTTCTGCTACCTGTGTGACCCCTTCTCTTTTCCAATGGTTATAATCAGTCTGACAGAGAGAGGTATCCCAATCCTTGTGGTTTT
>JAHUTJ010051286.1:0-14617 GCA_036250325.1 Characodon lateralis
GTCATCTGCAAAAAGAAGAGACGAAATCCACTGGTCCCCAAACCAGACCCCCTCCGGCCCTTGGCTGCGTCTAGAAATCCTGTCCATAAAAGTTATGAACAGGACCGGTGACAAAGGGCAGCCCTGCGGAGTCCAACATGCACCGGGAACAGGTCCGACTTAGTGCCGGTAATGCGGACCAAACTCCTGCTCTGCGGAGGCTGAGGAGTGTGATCCCCCTGTGGTTGGAACACACCCTCCAGTCACCTTATGAAGGGGGACCACCACCCCAGTCTGCCAGTCCAGAGGCACTGTCCTTTTATAATTTATAGAGCTGTAAAATAATTGGTGAAACTATCTAAAAGTCCTAGAACAGATTAAATAAATTACACTGACTTGTGACTGGCATTCTTATTTTATTCCAACAACCTGTAAAATGAATAGATCCAAATAAAATGACTGTAATATGCAGTATTTACCCTGATAAGCAGCATCTGTGTTTTTTCTTTTTAACTCCTCTTCTTCCTCCTCCTGTTTTCTCTTCCTGACAGACACAAAATATGAATATTCTTACGCATCGCATTTTATTACATGTTTATACAGAGACATAAATATAATGTAGGGTTTGTTTCTTCTTACAGCTGAATGTCCTCCCATAACTCTTCCAACTTGGAATCCAGATGTCCAGCTTGAATCAGCTCAGCCTCTCTTTTCAGCTTTCTGTTAAACCAGCAGCACATTAACCCACTGACTATTGATCCGCTCCGCTGATGTTTTTTTGCAGTTTAAAAGCTCACCTGTGCGTTTCCCGTGTTTCTTTGATCAGCTTCTTCAATTCCTCGATCCTCTCACCTGTCAGTCGACGGACGATCACATCCTCCACCGTCTCCACCGCTTCCCCTTTCTCACCACGCTTTCGCCTACAGATAACACAGGTGTCTGTTTGTGCTGAGGTTTGGATAATTTTCAAACATATATATGAAGAAAACTCTTGTTTGCTCACTTTGGGGCCTCTGTTGTTTCCAGGAGCTCAGAGTACTTGGAGGCACAATGCTATGCAGATGCAAGAGAGGAGATCGGTTTTGTGATTAAGCAGAATATGGTGAGTCATACCTGCAGCATAAATTTATGTAACAAGAAAGGTCTTACCTTCTGAGAGAACCAGTCTGGAGGTCGGCCTGGTTCTGCAAATGGTTTGATGGCTCGACTGACAGATACCCTGCTGACACAGAGAAACGTGGGATTTATATTGGAAAATATTTTTTTTTTACATATTTTAAAAGCAGAGTATATTGGGCAGCAGCAATTACTCCTTGCATAAAAGACTTTAACAAAAGGCACAAACACCGAATTCTGGCCTGAAGTTTACATACGCTCATCGTGGCCATGAATGTCATATAACTCTGACGTTTTAATGATTTATTTGAACTGTCCTAATATTCCAGTGTGGACTGATAATAAAGCTGAGCTTTTATGATTCATAAAAACAGACTGTTGAGCACAAATTTGACACACAGTTGAAATTACACACACAGGCTCTAATATTTAAAACACCCCCCGCTAATGTTTGGATAAGTAATGTACCTCAGCTAGATGTTTGTTATAGAGACCCGGTCATAATTCTGGTAGGTTTAATGACCGTTCCTCTTTAGTAGGGTTCATCCAAACTGGTTGGTTTTTTTCCTAACACAAACCTGGCTTTTCCTCAAACAAAGTTGAGGTCAGAACCATTGCAGATGCTTATTGTTAGCCTCTTTTATGCATTCCAAAACCAGTTATTAATGTGGGTACCGGTTACTTATCGGAACAACCATCTGTGTCGAAATATATGAAGGCATTTCACCAGATTTAGACTTTTTAGGGCTATGATCCTAAACTTTTGATCAGCTGATTAACAGCGTTTGAGTTTTCATGTTGTTTTCAAAACTTTTTTTGTTTTTTTCTCCTGCTTTGCTTCTTGTTTTTTGGTCTTTTAAAGCTCTGCTTACAATCCAGCAGCATGAAATGTGAATACTTGTAATTTTTTTACCCTATCTTCAGATTTTGTTGAGGAGTGTAGATGAGCCTGTATTGTGACAGAGCAGATTTGACAATACTTTTAACACTTCTGCAGCCGGTTCTTGTTTTAAAAAACATACTGGCATTGTTTCATGTATTATTAGGTCCAACCTGACAAAGGAGAGGTTGAAATGCATCTTTAAAAGCCACAAATGAATATAAAGTTCATGCAGATGATGAGTGGATGCAACCGTCTGGCTAGAACGGGAGCTACGCACATTTATAACAAGTTTGTTACAGATTAACTGTGCATGCATGTGCACCATACAGTATCTCAGAGTTTAATGGACCGTCGGTTTTGGATGGACCGGATGGAAGAGGATGCGTTACCAGTTCTGATCTCCGCTCTTCATGACAGATGTGGCCAAACACAGCTTCTCCCTCACTGACCATGGTTCCGTTGGTCCAATCACAAGCAGCTTGTGCTCTACAGATGTGGGAAGGATGTGGATAAAGCATGACAAACACTCATTTTTGAAAATAAATCAATAATTTATGCTGTGCTGAGCGTGTCGCTCAGACAGGCCTGGCATCGACTTTGCTGTTTTTTTCCTACAGTTTTATGAACAAAATTCCAGCAGTAGCGATTAATCTGACACCCGAAAATCAAAATGTCGTTTGTGCCATGTTAATGAAAACTCAGCAAACAGCAGGGTATCAGATGGAGCTGTCAACTCGCGATGACATGCATTAATCCTTGCAGCAGGCTCCCCTGCAGGGCTGCCATAAAGCGAAGTTATAGTGCTGCTGATTCCAACAGTAACGTCGGCTGGGTGCATCCCTGCTACTCACTTCCAACCCCGTTTGCCATCTTCCTGTCATCCCGACCTTCCATACATGTTGTTGGAGGAAACCCCGGCGAGAAAACAAGGCTAACGGCCACCGAAAACGACTCAGCCCTGCAGACAAACTGAGGAGGTTAACAGTCTGTGTTGCGTTCAGGATGATTATTTGTCCTCCCTTAGCTAGCAGGCTGAATCACCGTCCAGTTCTTGCGTTTCTTCTCTGCTGTAACTTGGAGACTCGAACTAGCTAGAGCTGCGTGCAGCTGACTGAGGAGTAGCGGAAAGGTTTAGTTTCGCAGAAACTAAGCTATACCCGGCTGCATTTAGCCCCACTTTGATTTTTTTTTAGCTCTCTACTCACAAGGTTATTTGTCATTCTAGCTAGCAGTAAACTGTCCCTTCACGCCCACCTCAGTTATGATGATGGTACAACCCTGAAGGCTGAGCGATTTTCGGAAGTTGGCTTGCTTTGGTTTTATGTAAAGATCATAAATGTTCTGGTTACAGATTAGCTTCTTTGCATCTGCTGAAATGGACAAGTCAAAAATCTAAAAAGTTGTTTTTTTTACCCAAATGCTCCAGTGCCAAACAAAAGTATTCATACCGTTAAAACTTACCCATATTTTGTTACGTTAAAACCAGTGAAGGGTTTTGATACTGGCCATATGGGCAATCGCCCAGGGCGCCATTGGAAAGGGCAGGCACAGGAGAACCAGAGAAAAATACAATGGAACCTCCCATCTGTATACAATTTTTTCCAAATAGGAATGGCACATGACTTCCCCCAATTATGAATTTCCTTGCAAGTAAACTGTGTGCTTCACCATGCGCTTATGATACATATGCGCTCTTCCTCCTGTGTTGTTTTCCTTGTTTCTCCTGTATCTGGCAAGCAGCTGATGGTAAAAGTGCTTACTTGCAGAACAAAGAGGTGCATGCAATGTTTAAGAAAGTGTAGTGCTTCTGTGCACAGCATCACCTAAAAAATGCTGTCCCACCAAGTGTAACTCCTCCACCTCCCAATTATGCACTCATTTATGTATTTTAAAGCAACAAAATGTAAAAATAATAATAATAATAATAATAATGAGTTGATTTTTGAAGCATTAAAGAACTAGTAGGCCTATGTGCCTTCTTATTTTAATTTAACCTTATTACTTTTATATCATGTAAAGTTTTAACAGGCCACAGGTTCTACGGTTACTCCACACCCAATCAGTGGTTCCCAAAGCTCGGGTCAGCACCGTACTGTGGACCATGTTGGAACTTAAAAAGATCTCCAGAAGTCCACTAAAAGGGACTGTTTTTTTTTTTTTAAGAAGGTTTCTAAAAAGTTATTAACAGTATCAGGGTGTAATAAGATCTTGAAATACTAAAATGTCAAAATATTTCCCAAAAAAGGCACATTGAACAAGAAGGTGCCTCCGCCATTTTTAAATCATTTGTGTTGCTGCATTTTGGAGACTTTATAGAAAAAAAGAAATGGGAACAGACGAGATTTTAATGCTTTCAAACTCTGCAGGAATACTGCTGCTAACAATGCTAAAGTTAGCATCTGCTTCAAATCACTAAACTAAAGGGCTATTCTGTAGTTTTTATTTTGTTTGGACCTCATTTACTCATCTCTAGTCCAAAATATGAAATACTCTGGCCAAAGTTTAATGGGAAGATAGTGCACTGAATAGAGATTCTTCAAAACGCAGTTTGAGATTTTAGAATGTATTTTGTTATTGTAAAGGCGTAAAAACGGAATAGGATGACAATGACTATATTTGAGGCCCTATTGCAAGAGTTTCACATGATTTAATGTTGTTTAAAAGGCATGCCTGAAACGTGTCAAGAGATACCTCTCTGTAAAAGCTGCACTCTGTTCTGATTGATGTGCAACACATATAATAGGTAGGTGACATGTCATGTCGATGTTTTATAAAGCGAAAAACAGCTGCTGCTAATACAAAAGCATATCAGTTAGATCATCAGCCTCGCTGGTGAAGGATTGGCAACAACAACCTAAAAAGAAACGCAGATTGTTATTTATTGCTGAATTTAAAACATAAAAAACAAAACAAAAACAAAGATATAGATGTTACACCCTTAACAGCAGAGGCTACAAACTAGAAAAACTGGTTTTGGTTTTATATGATGTGGAAAAAGAAATCATCCAAGACAGTCAGGAGAACTGGAAACACATGTTTGGTAAGGACTGTTAGAGTTACGCTTTGTTTTATTTAAAAGATTAAAAATACAGGTTCAGAAAAAAAGTTTTTTTTAAAACCTTTATGATCCTTGTGTAAAGTTGTCATTAATATCCTTTCTTATGTTAACAATCTGTGGCCAACAAAAGACAAACTTTTTATACTACTTACCCTCCAAAATAATTTAAGTCATATTGGCGGTTTTGTGCTGTGAAGGTTTGTATAGTTTCAAACAATTCAGACCAGTTGTTGAATATGATACATATAATTTTTAAAACGTCTTAAACCGCATGCTAATGTCCTGTTTGAACAGAGTTATGCAGAGAAGAGCAAAACGAGCTGAAATAATTTTGCGGGAAGCAGTTTTATTGGCACAACTCAAATCCTTTATCTACTGTTTAGATCCATTTTAATTCTCATCTCTGTTTTAACCTCGTTATAAAATGATCCATATAATTTATCTTTCATTCCCACATATGACGACATTACATGTATGCCATGTCGTTTTTGACATTTTAGACCTATTTCCGCTCAACTTAAACTTGATGTCCTGATTTGTGGGAACTTTAGCACCATCTACTGGTAGAAGAAAAACAACACATCCACTTTTAAAAAATAAGATCAGTTTCTTCGCTGTCAAAATGCTCTATCAAAAGTGTAACAAATAGAAAAAAGACTGATCGGATCAGATTGAAACATATTCAGATATAATTGATTGATTTTTATGTTAGATGGAAGACTGTTGATCTCAAAGTAATAATTAGAGAAGAATCAAAACATTGAGTGCTGAGAGCTCAGTGGAAATAGTCTTGTGATAGCATCTTCCTTGATCATTTCTGATGTCTGCACAAAACCTACAACCACTGATTTATCATCACTTCTTGTGGATGAGATTTACTATTCTTAAAGTTACTTGACAAACCTTTCTGTTAAATCAATCCAACTCATAGTTTGTCTCCTGAAAAACATGTCATCATCAATTCTCCCATTTGTTCACCTATTTCAGTGTACATCACTATTTAATCAAGATATAAACCTCCCTTCTGAAAGTTTCTCCTCCAAAGGTGTTATGTGCATTCTGTAAGGCTGCATACTTGACAGCACAGTATAGACTTCAGGAAAGTTTGACAACAACAAACACACAGACGTTTTCATTCAGCATGAAACACATATGGTTGAATCACTCACAACTGAAATGTAATTCAAATGCTCCAAAATCTGCCAAAAGTCATTTGTTTGCCATAGTGTTTACTAAAACCATCTGATCAACTAGATTCTTGTGCCTCTTGTGATGTCATCGTCTCGGATACATGCAGGGCAGAGTTAGCAGTTTTTTCTTTGGTGAGCCTTTTGGAAAAAATTCTATTTTGGTAAATCCTGCAGTGTAAATTCATACTTAATTACTGGGTTTTTATTTTCAGCATACATTTGTTAGTAAAAAAAAATACAATACTGGATAATATTGCCAAACGTTTTCACTCACCCATCCAAATAATTGAAAACAGGTGTTCCGATCACTTCCATGGCACAGGTGTATAAAATCAAGCACGTAGGCATGCAGACTGTTTCTACAAACATTTGTGATACAGTGTGTTGCTCTTAGGACCTCAATGAATTCTAGTGTGGTACAGTGATGGATGCAGTCTGTGCAACAAGTCTGGTCATGAAATTCCCGCCAAATTATTCCACCAACAACTGTCAGTGGTATTATAAGAAAGTGGAAGCAATTGGGAATGACAGCAACACACCCACGAAGTGGTAGGCCACATAAACTGATGAAGGAGAATGGTACTTATCTGACTGTATTGTGTAAAGTTTGTAGAGGGGAGGTATGCTGTTGGGATGTTTTTTAGGAGCTGGGGTTGACCTGTTCGTTCCAGTGAAAAGAAATCGGAATGCTTCCGCGTACCAAGAGATTTTGGACAATGCCATTCTCCCATCTTTGTGGGAACAGTTTGAAGATTGCTCCTTCCTCTTCCAACATGACTGCACTACTGCACAAAACAAAGTCCATAAAGACATGGATGAGAGAGTTTGGTGTGGATGAGCTTGACTAGCCTGCACAGGGTCCTGACCTCGACTTTATAGAACAGCGTTGGGATGAGTTAGAGCGGAGGATGAGAGCCAGGCCTACTTGTCCGACATCAGTCTATGACCTCACAAATGTGCTTCTGGAAGAATGGTCCAAAATTCCCATGAACACGCTCCTCAACCTTGTGGACAGGCTTCCCAGAAGAGAGGAAGCTGTTATTGTGGCAATGGGTGGACCAGCGTCATTTTGAGCCCTATGGATTAAGAATGGGATGTCATTTAAGTTCATATTCAAGTCAAGGCAGGTGAGCAATATAGTGTATCTTCAAGTATTTATTGTGTATGGTTCATAAAGTCTTTGCGCCATTACCTGTAAGTTATCATGTTGTCACCCAACATCAGTACAAGATGCAGAACACATTCATTAAATATAAATGTTTTATTTCATGACTTTTCTTTTAGACAAACCGCTTGAGAAAAAATGTTTCTTAAAAATGGAGCATGCTTTATCTGCTATACTGTTTGCAATTTGGAATCCTGTTCTTGTTTATTGAAAATAACTTTATATCCAGCTGCACTGCATAGGTTTTTTGCTTTTCAGGTTTTGCATCTACCATATATATCAGAAGAAATAGTATTAAGAAATGTTTTAAAGTTTTTAAGGCTGTAACTGTAGATGCTTGCTTGTAATTAGTTGTGGAATATGTGACACGAGGGTTGCACGCCGCTCTGAGTGCATCAATCACAAATGAACCGTATGAGACTGGAGACATGCTGGTTGGCATAAGTAGATAAAGTTAATAAATATGTACAGTGATATGATGTCATTAAAAAAAGAATAATGTCACACAGCTGGCTAATTTAGGAATTTGGTTCTTGGTGATGGTAGCTGGTTTTCCTCATAAGGTCTCCATATCCCTCATGAAAGGAAGCCAATTACTAACCGGAAACAAATGTTAATGAGGCACTTGACATTTAACTCCGTAATACTGTCACTATGCCCCCTGCTGCTCCTTGAAATAACAGCCAGGGAAGACTGGCAGCCTTTGAGGGAATATAGTCACAGCCAACAACAAATACTGTTAAACCAGATAATTACATACACTTTTTTAAAATACCTTTTTTCTAGCTGTCTGACAATAAATTTGACCAAACCTTTCTTGTTTTAGGTCCCTTAAGATTATGAAAAATTTTATCTATTTGCAAAATCCTACTGCTTAAGATGTTTTTATTTTTTTTATTTTTATTTCTTCAAAATCAGAGGTTTCCATACATTTTGTTAATATTCAGTAGCATTGTTTTCTCTCTTCCTCTGCAAATTTAAAGCTGGGTGTATAATTTGATCATGTGTATATCTATATTACATTTCATTGGTGTTATTATTATCATTAATATAAATCAATAAAACTATTTAAATTCAGAAAACTACATACAAAATAATAAAACATAATATTTTATTTTATTTAGTTTTCACATGCTGTCAATAAATAATTTGCATGAGGTGGGGATTTAAAGGATGTTTAAGCTGAATAACAATAATTCTGATTGCTCTATTTATCTTGTTTTTCTTTCTTTTAATAGAAAAGGCGTGTTTCTACTGAAAAAATGACATGCTGTGAAGACATATTTTCCCTTCTTATTACTTCTGTTATAAAAATCTGCTGTCCCTTATGAATGACCGACCCTAAATGTATTTCCAAATGATTTATACGTACTTCCTTTGGGGATGCATTACTAACAGGAAAATTAAAGTTGTGCAAATAATTCTCCTGAGAATTTCCTTTCTCTCTGTCTTTTTAATTATCATTTGTGGTCTTGCTTTCAGGTGTTATAACATTACTTTTAGTTCAAGCATGTCGCTCTATATTTTTTAACTGTTACTGTGCTGCCTCAGGTAAGCGATTAATAGAGACGTAGGAGATGAAGGTCGCACTACAGGTTGCCTTTAACTGCTGCATGGAGCCAATCCCGGAGGCAGAGCCAGCACTACTAATTGTTTGAAGGAGGGAACCTATTGAAGCCTTCCTCCTCATCTTTTGCTATTAATCTCACTTCGTTTGTTACTGTTATTGTGTGTGGCGAACCCTGTTGAAGATAAGAGTGATTTGATTGCAGGAACCCAGTGGCTGCTCAGTTTGTCTTGGTGGTGAGTACAAAACCTTTCTTTTTTTATGAGTAATAAGATTTATTGAACTGTATAATTATTGTCAATATATTTTTTTAAGCATATTAGCTGAAAGGCAATTCTTAAGATGAAATTTCTGCTTCCTTTCATTTATACTGATACACTAAATATATACTTATTTGAGGTGAACAATATTTGTTAATTTTAATTTTTTTGTTGTTAGATACGCACTAATATGCATGATTCTTTCAAAATTAGCTGCAACTTTGCAATAAGTTCATTCATCCCTATATAAGATATAATTTTCTAAGAGTAACATGGTAATGTTAAATTAATTTACACTTGGTGGCTGGATGGTGCCCCCAGGGCAGCTCTACCTCCGCTCCCCTGCTCTTCTCCTTTGAGACCCTCCATGCACCACTCGCAGCTGAGACTCAAGGAGCAGAATTAACCAGCAAATTGAAACCGACTCTAAGCTGTGCTTTTCACATTAGTTGCTGACTATATGGAGTTTTAAGTTTTCTTCTTCTTTTGCATGCAATGCACGTTTTAATTTGCTGCTGGGTGGCAGATTTTAGAGGCAAAAAGCAAGATGTCTAACAACATGGCCAAGATTGCAGATGCAAGAAAGACAGTGGAGCAGCTGAAGCTGGAGGTCAACATAGAGAGGATGATGGTGAGTAAGCACCTAATAGGACTACAAACAAAGTCAATGCTTTAATTAGGACAGTATGTGTCATTATCTACGTTCACAGTCTGCCACTACATATATGTACTCTGTGGCAGGATTTTGATATGGCTCACCACCCATGGTGGCGTAGCCAGAGGGGTGGCACGAGCAATTGAGAAGTATAAAGTTCAGTTTTAAAGTTTTTTTTTTTTTAATGCTTATTTGGATGTCCATTCAGTGGGTATTGTGCACCATGTAAGCTCTGCAAGAAAACATGGCCAGTACAGCCTGGCTGGCTAATAATGCTGAAGTTGGTACCAGTGTCACAGCTTCTAATTTGGCACGAAGAGGGCAGCGTTTTTGAATGAATCTGGACTGAATTCAATCCTCTCAGGGTTAAAATACCCAATACTTAAACAGACCAGCACTAAGCTGAGTTTCTTGAAAGAATAGTTTGATATTTATGAAACTTAAATTCCTAATTTTTATATTATTTTTTTCAAAACAATGCTTTTTTTGGCGAGCTTTGACTTTGCTAAGCATAAAAGCTACAGTATATAAATGGTGAAACTTGAAAACAACCATTCCACACACACAAGTATTTTTATAAAACATAAGACCTAATAAAAATACTTAGTAGTTCCTAAAGTTTCGGATAAGTTACATAAAAAAGGTACTGTTTTTGCAGTTTTGGGGTTGGGTTACAAAATGAGTGGACTGCCTATGGCCCCCTGCATTCAAAAACTGCCACTGTTAGTATTGTTAATTGTGCACTTCTCATGCTTTTATATTTTAAACAAAAAAGCACAAAGTTATGAGCGATCAACATTCTTTAATAAAACATTTTAAAATTTAATTCGGCTCAGTTCACTTTACAGTATTTCTAAAGCGCCAGCGCCAGTTTACAATAAATATTCTTCTAAATACATTTAAGGTGGAAAAAAGTATCCAATTTGTATACAGAAATATATATTCATATTAATCCAGTAAAAATATAGACAGATTAAAAAAAATTACATACTTTCCAGTCCCATCCTTGTTATACAATGGAGTTAAATTTGATGAAAGGGAATGGGTTTAAAAAAAGCAATGCTACCAAATAAGTCCAAAAGTAAACATCCAATCTTTAACAACCTTTTACAGATTTCCAACGCAGCAGCAGAACTGATGTCCTACTGTGAAGCTCATGCTAAAGAGGACCCTCTGGTGACTCCTGTCCCTTCATCGGAGAACCCTTTCAGAGAGAAGAAGTTATTCTGTGTCATACTTTAACTCCTGTCAGCAGAATACCATTTTTCTACACATGTGCATAATTGTCTTTTTAATTAAAGCTCTTTAGTGACTTACCACATGTGAAATGATCAAGTTTTCAACATAATAGTGTCAATAAAGTTTTATTGAAAAAGGGTGCAAAGTTCATTTGAACAGCCCAACACCGCTGCCTTGCGCACACAGTTTACACATTAACCAAATCATAAGCCTGTTTCTACTGCATGTGTGTAATGTGCTCTAAATCTCTCAAAACTGTATCTGGTATTTTCATTTAGTGTCAAGGGGTTATCCAAAATAAACAAGAAATACAAAGGACATTTTTTTAAATCTATGATGGCTATTTACTAAAATGATCTAAATTCATTTCCAAAAGCTTAATTTTTTTAATAACGCAATAATTCGAGTGAGTTTTCCAGTGGCACACATTGCTTTTGTTGTTAAATGAACACCTGAATAAACAAGGTGCTCTATGAGCAGACCCTGCCTGCTTGACTGTGTCCCAGAGGGATGTGCTATGGCTCACTGAAAAACGTTGCAAATGAAGGGGTGTGGTTATGTGCTGTGGCAGTACAGGTTTGAGTACCAACACCACAGGTGTGCATGGTTTACACAGACCGGAGTGATCTCAGTGTGATACTGACCAGCAGTCAGGATTACACCGCAAAGAGAATAAGGTATGTATGTATATTTGGTTATCTAATACTGTAAAAGCAGGTGTTTCTTTTAACATTAAGCTTTTGTAGAGGGAGCTGCTGACCTGATGTAGGAAGCAGGAAATAGTGTTTGTTTTGTGCTCGTCACGCTCAGATTTCTTGATACCTGTTTCAGAGTAGATGTAAAGTAGAAGTCGCATACTGTCAAACAGGACTGATCAAGAAAAACTTGTCTGTCTGACTGAGCAGGTGGCTATTATATACACACACCTGTACTACATGACCAGTATCACACTTACAGTACAATACATAACAATGGAGACCCTTTAATGAAAGCTGCCTAATATTATAACATGTATTTCTGTTATGTTTAAGTTTCTTCTTTTTTTTCAACATTGTATTTAGAAATGAACAATGTTGGCTTTTTTCCTTAATTTGGATGACATTTAGGGGACTATTTTTGTAACAACATCAACTCTTCCTGTCTGGGTAGGATACAGGATATTCCTTAGAAAGTAAACACTGTTTGATGACATGCAGAAATTAAACATCTCCGTAATGTTTCTCATTGTCAGCTGCTGTTTTTAGTTCATCTTTACTGTTACTTGATTGGGAATCCTTATATGGGTGAGGTGCTATAAAACGCAGCTTTAAAACTGCTCTTTAACCTCCTAGCTGAGTGGTTTTGTGTTGGAGGAAATAAAACCTATTAGCCTGAATAATAAAACCTGCTTGTGTGTGTGACATGATTAATAAAACTACATATCTTCTGTTTTCAGGTCAAACAATGGCCAACTTTGGAGGACACGCCATACCCGGCACCTTTTTCCTGTTGTATGGCTTCTGGCTAACAGTGAAGCATGTTCTCCAACACTACTGGAGGACAACCCAGCCCAAAGGAAGGCAGGTCATGCCTCCTTTCTTCAAAAGGATGGATTACTTTGAAGGAGGATTCAAAATTTTTGCGTCATTTGTCGGTCAGTTTCTGTTCAAACCCATCTTAATTGCTCACAGTCCCTTGAACCCTTTTTTCTTTTTACAAATTATTACGATACAAACACAAAGTTTACTGTATTCTATTTGGATTTTATGCGATCGACCGATACAAAGGAGCACATTTGTAATGATGAGCGTAAAACAAATGGTTTTCTTTTTTTTTTAGTGAACACGTCTCAAAAGATCTAAAAAATAATTTGAATCCATTCAATACGTTTGCTGCAATTACAGTTGCATTGCTTTTGGAAGTGAGCTTTTTGCCTGTGCTTTGCAAAATATCTCAGTTCAGTCAGATTTGATGGAGAGCATTTGTGAACATCTTGCAACAAATATTTAGTTGGATTTAGGTCTGGACTAGATCACTGTAACACATAAATATCCCCTGTGGCCCTGGCTGTGTGTCCTGCTGGAAGGTGAACCTTTGCCTTTTTTGCTGCATCAAGCGGATATATATTTTTTAAATTTAGAATCGCACTTCATCAATCTTTACTTACTTCTTGACATTACCTACTTTATTTTAAATTGCCAGAAATATCCTATTGAGATACTATATCTTTTTTGGGCAACAAAGACTTTCATACATAAATACATGAACAGAAACTGCAATGCTAAAAGACAAAAATAGTAATCACTATAAAACAAAACAAATCCAATACTAAAGTCAGAAACCTTTATTAAAAACTGCTTTAAAAAGTTGTTTAAAATGAAGGTAATTATTCTAAGTTTAGTGTATTCTAGAGGTTATCTTTTAAAATAAGGGACATATGTTTAGAAAGTAAATATGTATGAAACTGAGGAACAATCAAAAGTAAACCAAGAAATTTCTGAAAGAGTATTTATTCTTTTCAACTCAGACCAGCTCTCCTGTCCTATGGTGCTGAAGAAACGTTTTCCCACACCATGATGCTGCCACCATCGCGTTTCACCATTAGGGTGTGCAGTGTTAATTGTAGGCACACATAACATTTATGGTCCTATCTGACCAAAGCACATTTTTCCACGTTTTCTGTGAATCTTACATAAAGGCCAAACTTGTGAACTGCAAAAGTAAAAGTGTTGAGAGATTCTTCCACCTGAGCAGTGGATCCCTGAAGCTCCTCCAGAGTTATCATTTGCTTCTTCTCTGATTATTGCTCCAAAAAAACCTACCCAAGTGGACTATTTACTGAGTAGGTAGCTTCTGTTGGAATTTGGTTGTCATAAAATGTACAAGATGGCTTTTATTTAGGAATTTAAGTAAAGAGGGCTGAATGTATGAATATTATACTTTTCAGAGTATTGTTTGTTAAACAAAAACTGAAAACCAAGCATCATTTTCCTTTTGACATTGTTGACCTGTCACATTAAATCCCAAATGCAACATGGTGAAGGTTGTGGTTGTTACATAACAAAATGTGGAAAAGCCACATTTTTCGAAGACGCTATATAACACTATAGCCCCTTCACCTGACATGCATAATGTTGTGGGTGTGGCAGGTATAATGGTGGAGCAGTTTGTGGTGGACGGTCCACACGCCCACCTCTATGACCGGGACAACGCCTCATGGGTTAAGCTGATGAACTGGCAGCACAGCACCATGTATCTGTTCTTTGGGATCTCAGGAGTAGCTCTGATTGCAAGCATAACAATCAAACAGGTGCCAATTGGTGTTGACCGGCTTGCTCTCTCCTTTGCTCTCTTTGTTGAAGGTAAATAACATTTTATTATTGGGTTTCATTGCTGTTTCTTATGGAAGCAAATCGTTACCATATTTCAAATGAAAAAGCATTTTCAGAAATGCTTTTTCATTTTAAGAATGTGGCTGCATTGTTTGACTCATAAATGAAATTAGTAATCAATAATCCTATTTGCA
>JAHUTJ010051287.1:0-14610 GCA_036250325.1 Characodon lateralis
ATAATTCCACATGTGTTAATTCATAGTTTTGATGCCTTCAGTGTGAAGCTACAATATTCATAGTCATGAAAATAAAGAAAACTCTTTGAATGAGAAGGTGTGTCCAAACTTTTGGTCTTTACTGTACAAAGCAGGGTACAATGCTGAAGTGAAAGCACCATGTTTTTCAAATCTTTTACAACAAATCTGCAAAGCATGGTGTGCATTTGTATTAACTTCAAGTCTTTAGGGGTATGTTGCTACCAGATTTGCACATTTTCACACAGACTGAAATATATACATTTCCATCCTTCTTCACGTCAACTAAACTATCTCTCTTGTCGCTGATAAAGAATAGCAAGGAGATGAGAGAACATTCTATCATTTACCAACCACCATTACTAATTGGTTAACACCAGCTGGGTGCTTGGGCTTAGTCAATGTTTGAACCTACCAATAATACTTTTACATACAGGAGCTTCACGTCTATTTTAGAAACATAAACGGCTTGTAAATGCAATCTTAGCTCATTCACATAAATTTACCAAAAACAGAAATCTGAAACCATTCAATTTCAGCATTTTTAACAGGGTGGATGCAAGTTGAATTGAATGGCTTTTCAAATTAAAAGCTTGTGGCCTGTAGCGTTTGCTAATAGCTAAACAAAAAAAGAGGGAAAATTATTACCTTTCTGGTATTAGTAGCTGGGTTTTCCTTAGTGTAGACCACTGACACATTTCTTACTCAGCTAACTAAACTCCTCGTCTGCTTCACTAACACCACGTAATATCCATATCAATGTTTGAATTGTTCAGTGGCAAACACATTTTATTCTGACTACATTTGCTGTTTGGCATCTGGTATGAGTCTAATCCATTTGTATAATTTCTAATTTTCTTTGAATACCATCCTCTCTTCCTTTAATAACTGTTATTAATATGTGCATTTTGCCAATATTCCTGCATGTGCTGCCATAGTTACACCTGTTTTATTGACTGGTGGGTTCTTTTTGTGGCATCATTGCTACACCCTATTGCCACTCTACCATAAAGGTCAGATTTGTGGAGTGTACAGCGAATAGTTGTCCTGTCATCAGTTGTGGATCTTACTTGCTTATTCAGAGTGACCAAGGGCCTTTTGGTGGCTTTTCTGATTAATGCTGTCCTTTTTTAGGCCTATATAGTTTAAGTGGATGAGCACGTCTTCCAAGGTTAGCAGTTCTGTCACTTTCCTTTTACTTCACAATCAATAAACTACTTTTTCACAGACTGTAACATGAGATCCACATAAAATACATTTTAATCTATGGTTGTCAAGTGACAAAATACAGAAAGGTTCAAGAGGTATATACACTTTTAAAAGGCAAAAAAAGTTTTGTACAATTTTTAGATTGTACAAAATATAACAAAACCCATAACCCTAAAAACCAGAGCGCAACATCGTCTCAGGTTACAGTCTTCGGTTCACGGTAACAGCAGGCCATTAATGGATGTGCTTTTACGACCAACAAGCTCTGCTGGGCTCCCACACCTTCTGTGTTATTGCCCATTGAAGGTGCAATGTTACAGTACACAGCCACCTGGACCCCAACACAACTTTGTTTGGGAGCACATACATGCACACACATACACACTCATCCTGGGCAGATGGCTGTCATAAACAGCGGTATCTGTCAGCATGTTGAAACCCCTCATTGGCAATGTGTCCCTTCACACAACCACCAACCAACATGCAATGCAGATCACATGTCACAACAGATGATGGCATGTTCCTCCACTCTCAACACAGGGCACACATGCAGTTGGGATTATGATTGTTGGGTAGGAACTGTGCTACAGAAATAAATAAAATTTTTCACAGGTGCAGGAACAAGGACATATGGGCAAAAGTGATTGAATGTGCGCTTAATTCATGTAAGCATTAATATATGTTATTTCAACAAAAAAGAAACAGACATTTTCATTCTAAAATTGGAAACATTGGTTCAAGAAAACCTGGGTATAGTACACTTTTAGCGAATTTTCATTACACAAACAAAGTAACATCAAATGTTTCTTACATGTTGGAATGGGCCGGGTAGTGGGCCAGTAGTGGGCAAGTATGCACATCATTAGGCCAATCATATCTCCCCTAGACATCCGATCTGCAGGATCTATTCCGATATACCGGGTATAACAAAAATTACACTGTGAACGCAATGAAAGATAAAACTGAAGTGGTAAAACAGGGGTGCTAAAATCAAGGGAGTGAACGAAAACAGGCAATGTTAAATCTGATAACCTTAATATTTATAACATTAATATTTACCATGTTATCATTTTAATGACCTGGCTCCAATGGATTCTAATTTTCACAGAGGTGATATTAATCACATGTTGGTTTTTCCAGCACTCAATTTTACCATGTTCAGTATTTCACACCTTCAATTCATTTCAAGTTAATTTTTGTTACTTTGACCCCTCATACTTCCAAACCAGCTGTCCCCCCTGTCTAACATCTGGACCTTGTGGCTTTCAAAAAAGTTTCATTTGTCTTTCAGATGTAAGTAAACTGCTGAGTCTTGTCTGAGGAGTTTGCTTCTCTGTGCTGGGCCATGCGTTAATGAAGAAGTTGCTTCATTTTCCCAATATGATGTACAGATATGTATACAAAGCAACAAAGTCATTGCCCACTTATCTCCCCCATTTAACAACACAATCCTGTCATTGTTTCCTAAGAAACTCTTATAAATGCTCACAGTTGGCAATTGATGGTCATTCAGACCACCTGATCCTATGGTTTCCCAATGACTGGTTAAAACAACCAGGACCACTAACAAACTATTTGCATGGATCATGTTGACTTGGACCTAATTAAAACTAAACAGCTGGTGTTCCCTACCATTCAGTCGAGCAAAAGCAGCTCTTCTGATGAGGAATGAAACATCTTCAACCTTCAAACTTAACCAGTCCAGTTGATCCTTGATCAAACAAAGTTTAAATAAGGAAGTAAGAAGTGTTTAAGCGTTGCATTACATAATTTGTTCATCAGAGAAAAAAAGTAACTGCAGATTTTAGCGGATATGTTGCTTGGTGTACAGTAATGTTCATCTGTTGCAGACTCACAGTAGGCATGTGTGTTCTGATCAGCTGAGGTTGGGTAATTGTTTCAGACAAACAGGTCTTATTTTCTATGGCCCAATATGTGTGACACATTCATTAGCGCACAAACTGTGACTTCGCAAAAGCACATATATTGTGAAGAGAAAATATACATTTGAGCTAACAAAAATTAGTTGTTTGCTAAACTCTCTGCACCTGCCACTCAGTGCCTGCGCCCAACTCTTCCTCCGTGCTCACGTACTTCAAACTGCCCTCTCACTGAGGGTCTGCTTTTAACTCTGCCTCTCGCACAACTTATCACAGCTTTACAGTGGGTTGCAAAAATCAGTCAATCACCGGCTCAGAGAAAGTAAACCCGATGGGTTATTTTGTATCCAATTGGTTGCTAGCTTTAAAGAAAAAAAGAGGACATTTGGATGGCACAATGCATTCTTGGTGTTGATTACATCAGATGCAAACAGTAGTATTCTTTTGTTATACTAATTAAAGTCAGATTTTGCTAAATGTTTTGGTGTAAAGTGGTGGTCATGATAGTTTCATTATCTCCCAAGCCTGGTCAAATGCAAGGACTCGTCCTTTTTTAGTTGTCCTTGGCTAGACTAACTAATACACCACACAATCATACTTTCTTAATTACCAAAAAAAAAGAATGCTAGCGCTGGTCAACCTGCGCGCGTGCTCAGGAATGTATCCCATATTGTGCCATAAATTTCTTTTTTCTATATTTTCTATTTGTTGGGTTTGTCTTAATTAGAAACTTATCTTTATTGTTTAGCCTTTTGTTAAGCGGAAAGCACAGATATTTATGTTTGTTGTTTATTTCCATCATTGTGATGTTATATTGTAGTTACAGTCTGCTAAATAAAATACATACAATTTAGAACATAATGGCCAATGTTTTGTTTTATTTTTTTATCACATAATTTTGCATTAGTAGTGAGAATGTAGAGATAACACAAGAGCTTTGTATAAACAACTAAATGTTCTGATACATAACAATTTATTATTTCCTTGTATAGAACTGTGCAAATGCTAGCTTACATTTTTTGTAATATGTATTTAATTTTGAGGTATTTCCAAAATGTTTTAAGAGTTACTTTTAGATAAGGGAATTACTAGCAGTAACATAATTCTTTCAGTAGGTACATGTTCAGAAGATGGGTGGAAATCGTTAAAGATTTTTGGTTTAGTTAACATTAGTTTTTAGTATATACACTTGAATAGGAGTTGTTAAATTGCCATAATAGTTTTTACACTTGATAAATATTTAGTGTGGAAAGCATGAAATGTATTGCTCAAAAGTTCATTGTAAAACTGTTAAAAACAATTCAATAGTTTTAATTTAACATCACTTTAAAAACATGGGTTCAAATGGGAGAAAATATCCATTGAATACGTTCAGCAAAAATGTGTGAAGTTGACTTAATTGTTACAGTACAAAAATAACCAAAATGACAAAAATAACCATTTTGTAGCAGTTCTCTTGTGTATAGAACAGATATTTGATTGCGTTTTTAAAACCTAAATTTTTTAAGTTTAACGGACACAACAAAATGCCTTAAACTACATGAACAATTTGGTTCAAATGTACAGTCCCAAATGTGTCATCATAGTGCAAAATGTTTTTGTTAATTGCACAAAAAAAAATACTTGTTGCACACTAAATACCTTAACGTTAGGCTGACTATAAGAATTCTGTTTAGTGAAATCAAAAACATATTAATACATTTATATATAACGGCTCAAAAGGTTCGTGTTATGACCACTAACTATTCCCACTTGAATGACATACTTTTCAATGTTAGTAAAACAAAAACTATTTTATAATTTGACTGAAAAAAAGTGTGTTGTGCTGACGGAAATCTCTGTCAGACAAGGGTCACATTACACATTTAATTTGTGTTGGTTGCATTCATATGGAATTTGAAACTAATTCCATACATTCATAACGTTCATGTTACCATATTGAAAGGTTTTGTGTGCAACCTATTTCCAAAATAATTTTGAGTAGGGTGAGCAAATTTGGATTTAACTGAACAATGAAAAATGTTGTGTTCATTTCACCTAAAAACAACAATTTATGTACTTAAAATATAAATTAATTACACATAATTTTGTTTGTGTTCAATAAACATGGAATTAAACACAATGATTTTGTGTTTGGTGTACTCATAACTTTTATGTTACTGTACTGCACTTAACTAAAACTTTTGTGTGCAAGCTGTTTCCAAAAATATTTTAAGTTGAGTGAGCGCATTGGGGTTTATAGTGTACTGTTCTATTAAGGATTAGTAGCAGGAGCTAAATCCTTTACCAGTTCTGTGATTTTTACACATCTGGACTTCAAAAACAAAATGTACAAAAGTGTACAAAAAACACCCATCAGATTTTACACTGTCATTGTTTATTAAGTAATGGTCTATGCTTCCATAGAATCTGAGAGGGAAATCCTGAGTACGTGTTAACACAATGATCAGCGATGACCTTAGAGAAGGACTATCCAGGTGCTGCTAATCAAATGCACTTAATTAACTAAGCATCAACCACTGTGATAACCTAATAAAAGCAGGAGAAGAAACTGCCATCAGCTTTTTTATTTCCCAGACTGAAGGTTATACAATAATTTCCAAAATATTTAAAGCCCATCATTCTGTGCAGGGAAAGATTATTCACAGGTGTAAAACACTGAGGAGATTTCCTTGCAAATTAAGCCCAAAATTAGGCCTTTAAATACAACGAACCAATAGCTCCATTCCAGGCACTACAGGCCTCGTTTGTCATTGCTAAAGTCAAGGTTCAATACTGGCTACAACTACAGCTCCCAGCAATTTCTTTTGCTCCACAAAACTACCTTTATTTTTTGGTCCACTGTGGACACCTGGACAACAGACTAGAGTGGAGATGCAACTGTGAAGCTGTCTACAAGAAGGGACAGAGCAGACTGTACTTCTTGAGGAAGCTGAGGTCCTTCGATGTTTGCAGTAAGTGTTATGATTTGGGTTTGTTTGGTTTTTTGGTTTCGGGTTTTTTCTTTATGTTTTTCACAGTTAAGGTTTTGAATCGTTCTTCTGTTTATTATTATTATTGTTATTATTATCATTATTATTATTATTCTTGTTAGATTTTTGAATCATGTTTCTGTTTGTTTTTCTGGTCATGCTTTAGTTTTGTCGTCTTGCTCATGTTTTGTCAAGTTTGGTTTCCAGATCTGGTTATGCTTTTGTTTCGTGTTTTTCTAGTTTCTGTTAGTTTGTGTTCAAGAGTCTCTGTTTTGCTCCAGCCACGTTTTGTTCTTCCGTCAATTAAGTTTATTACACCTGCACCTATTAATCTGTCTTCTTGTTTCACCTGGTCATGCTCCATAAACACACCTGTTGAGTTATTCATTGCGGAATCATTCTCAAATCATGTCTTGTTGCCAAATCATGCTCACGTCTTGTTTTGTGGATCATGCCAAGCCTGTCCTGCCTATCCGTTTATTGTTTTGTTCCTGCCTCTTCTGAGAGTGAGTTTTTGTTTTTCATTAAATTGTTTTGCACTTACCGTCATGCTACCTGCTAGTCTGCATTCCGGGGTCCTCTACCTCGCAAGCCCTAACAGGAAGATGCTGCATATCTTCTATATGTATGTTGTGGAGAGTGTGATCACTTCTGCCATCATCTGCTGGGGTGGCAGCATTAGAGCCAGGGACTTCAAAAAGCTCAACAAGGTGATAAACAAGGCTGGCTCTGTTCTGGTGACTCCTCTGGAGATCATTGTGCAAAGAAGTATTATGGAGAACCCTGAGCATCCTCTTCATGAAACGGTCCTACAACAACAGTGTCTTTAGACAGAGGCTTCTTCAGATCTGCTGTAAGACAGAGCGATACAGAAGATCCTTCCTGCCCAGCCATCAGCATCTACAACGGCTCTTTAAAGAAACTTGCATAGTATGAGCTACAACATTTAATTCCCCTTTGGGAATAAAAAGCATCTTGATTTTTTATTTATTTTTGAAATAAAAGCATCCCCTCAGCATGATGCTGCCACCTTAATGGTTTACATTGGGATGGGGTGTTCAGGCTGATATGCAGTGTTAGTTTTCCTCCAAACAGCATTTTGGATGTCTGCAACATTTTGGATGTCTGCAACAAGGTTCAACTTTTGGTCTCAACTGAACAGAAAAGTCCCCTTCATGGCTTTTGGAAAAGACCTTATTAATTTCTTTCAACAATGACTTTCTTTTTGAGGTTTGTGGTTGTAATGTGGTCAAATGTGCAATGGTTTAATGAGTTTTAATATTTTTACCAGGTATGGCTTCTAAAATCACACGTTGCTAAAGGCTTGAGAAGCTTTCACCTAAGAGCAGTTTTCTCTTTTTCCGGATCGAGTGAAGCTGCTGGAACAGTAACTCGGTCTGTGGGAGTTGGAGCGTGGAGCAGTCTGTGCTGTATAGCGTAACTGCAACACCTACATCCTCTATAATACTTCTAAAGAGGTGGTGCATATGAGGTGAGCTGATAATTTCTGCTTTTCTGATTCACCTGATCCATGGAGCATGAAAATGCCACAAGAGCTACGATTAACTCTCCAGCTTTGTTTACATGGTCTAAAAAGGCACACTGACATGTTTTCACGGGAGCTTCGGGTAAATGTAATAACATTAAGCACTTTTGGCATGATGAGATGCAATAATAGAGTCAACGTCAGGAAAAAAAAAAAAGATTCCCAAATTACTCCGCTTTAATAAATAATAAAGTCCAGTATGATCCACTGAGGATCGAAATCATACACAGAATAGAATAGAATAGAACATTGGGGGAAAATGTATCAGCAGCAAAGTGAAAGGCAAACAGAAGCATGCAGATACATACAAAGGTAAAACATAAAAAACAAAAAATAAGAAGACTTTACAGGGAAAAATGTACAACATAACAAAATGTACTGTGCATTTATTAAAAATAGATTAGTAAGCGAGATGTGCAACTCAGTAGGGTCATTTGAAAAATTTACAAAATGTGCATGTATAATTGTGCATAAACAGCAACAACAGACTTTTCACAAGAAATGAAAAAACTGCTGGGAGGAAGGATCGCAATAATGCTTCTTTGTGCACCTAGGATACATCAGTCTTTCACTGAAGGAGCTCTCCAGTTCTGCAACAGCTTCATGCCTGGGGTGGGAGACATTGTCCAACAGTGATGATGATTTTGCTCTTCTGTCTCCCACCACCTGCACTGGGTCTAGGGGGCATCCTAGGACAGAGATGGCCTTCCTAATGAACTTATCTAACCACTTCCTCTAAGCTGTAGATAAGCTGCTGCTTCAACAAAATATACCACAGAAGATGAGCGATGACACCAAAGAGTCAAAAAAGGTCTTAAGGAGAGCACTCTGTACTCCAAAAGAACTTAGCCTCCTTAGCAGGTAGAGTCGGCTCTGACTCTTCTTGTAAACACCATCAGTATTGTGACTGGAGTTCAGTTTACTGTTCAGATAAACAGCCAGGTACTTATAAGGGTCCATTATCTTGATCTGAACTTCCTGTTTGCTGGTGTCGGTGTGGTAGTTCTGCGCCTGCAGAAATCTACCACCAGCTCCTTGGTTTTTCCAACAATGATTGGGAGGTGATTCTGCTGGCACCAGTCCACAAAGGCCTGTATCCACTGTTTGTACTCTGGTAGTGATCTTTTAACATTAGGATTTGAATTAAACATGATACTGAATAAATGAGACATTTTTTTGTACTTTTAGGTAAAGTTTATTTTAAAAATGGCCCAACTCTATTGTGTCTGTTTAGTCACCCACCTGAAACCAAAGTGTCATGTACCACAGCATTTTGTGATTCATTGCCTCAAGTGGACTACCATAAATATCAAAGGTGTCAGTTTATTTTAACACCTATTTACATTTGTCATAAGTGACTTTGGAAGATAAAAAGGTCCCATTTATATCCAGGTATACAAAAATGTATAATTAAATATATTTCATACCAATGCAGTTTCATCTTATAGACAAAACAAACACTTGGAGTCCAGATGAGGAAACTGTATCAACTGTCAATCATTTCAGTGGCAGCATCATGATGTGGTTTTTCTTGCTGATACTTCTAGCTCATATCACAGAGTGAATAGAATATTTAAGTAGACTACCTCCAAGTTCTTCAACATCACATTTGATTAATAACTAGTCAGCTGAAATATGGACACAGCTGAGTGTTCCAACTGGAACTCAACCCAATTTAAAATTGATCCCCACAGTATATGACATCAACTTAAAAGTTGTGTAAATGCTGGGCCACCAACCAATTTTAATTAGTTCAAACAATTCTGCTAAAAAGAGTGACCACTCTTTTTAGCAGATTTGTGCCAGAAGCTATGAAAAGCATGTGGTTTCCCTGCAACTTCAAAAGAAACGTTTCACAAAATACTACTGGGGAAGTTTGTTTACAGTCAATTTAAACATGTGCACCTAAATCTTGCTTTTAAGAATCACTGAAGTGATGTGTTTTTTTTAGGGTTTTTTTTTATCAGTGCTCGCTAAAAAAATGGTTTAAATAAATGATTAAAAGTCAAGTACTCGTACTCGTACTCGTCTCGTACTCATCGTCTTCCGCTTTATCCGGGACCGGGTGGCAGGGGCAGCAGACTCAGCAGAGACGCCCAGACGTCCCTCTCCCCAGACACCTCTTCCAGCTCCTCCGGGGGGAGCCCAAGGTGTTCCCAGGCCAGCCGAGAGACATAGTCCCTACAGCGTTCTTTCGGTCATAATCCAAAGTTCATGGCCATAGGTGAGGGTAGGAACGTAGACTAACCGGTAAATCGAGAGCTTCACTTTTCGGCTCAGCTCTCTCTTCACCACAACGGACGGGCACAGCGCCCCCATTACTGTGGCAGCCGCACCGATCCGTCTGTCGATCTCCTGCTCCATTCTTCCCTCACTCGTGAACAAGACCCCGAGATACTTAAACTCCTCCACTTGAGGCAGGAACTCCCCTCCAACCTGAAGAGGACAAGCCACCCTTTTCCGGTCGAGAACCATGGCCTCGGATAAATATCTATATTTTATCCATGCTTGTGATGAGTGTATGGAAACTTCTCACCAGAACTGCATGAGCTATATAAAAAAGCCGACATAAGAACATGTCTGCATGATTCAGACTTTAATGAGCCATTACAATCAGACAGGTGTCTGTCATTTTGTTAAATGGTCTTTTATATTTTATTTTACGTAATACATTTTGCAATCGTACATGGATAATCTTTGATTTTATTTATCTAACATTTAGTGAAGAAATAAGCTGAGGTCAATGGACCAGCTAATTCTTTCATGTGGCAATTAAATTCTTTCATTTCCGTCATTATCTTGATATCATTATTAGGGTGAGCTCGTATGCCAGTGGGGATTGACTGCCTGGCGGATGAAGAAAAGAAAATGTCAAAGCTGAAGATAAGAAAAGGTCTGACAATATAGGCTGAGTCCTTACAGTGACACAGCTGGATATAACTAGTAGACTTTCTTTGTTAGAGAGCAGGCAGAAAAAATAACTTTAAACAATATCAAAAAAATATCCTGACAGATGTTCATGTCTGTATGTGTGTGTGGCTTTGGTTTGTCAGCAAAACCAGAGGCAGGAAGGCTGATTTGAAAAGATAAGGTAACAGGATTACACATCACAGCAGGATATAAAACAGCAAAGATTAACTGCACTGCAAAGCACAATTAGGTACACCGTCTCACAAGCTCTATACGTATATCATTGACAGCTGCTGGGTACTCATAAATAAAAGAGTAATGAAAATGGAATTGATCCATTTAGTAAAGTATACAGCTTCTTGTATGTAAGGGGTGTATTCAGTAAACAACAACTAATTTATTGTCTTTTTTAAATATATCAGAATATCAATATCAAAAGGTGACATAAAATTGTGTTTCGTTTGTGTTCGATGAATGAGATCACACCCTAAATGCCACATCTCTGTACGTACCAGGAGGAGTTTCCTAAGAACTGTCCAGCAGTCTATGTTGAATCTCCATGGTACTTCCATTAATGCATTGGGTTTTAATTCAAACATTCAGCACAGCATCAGATATCTCACAGGAGACCCGTCGCTTGGACATTGGGACATAAGCATGTTATCTGCCAACCCACTAGTACATCCTCCTGGGCCACCCGGTTAGCTTGTCATTACCCCAAATCCTTCCCTTATTCAATACCCATGATTTGCCATCTCACCTTTCGCTACCTCCATTTTTTACCCTTAAATAAAACATTTTGTACCCATGTATGCAATCACTGTGTATCAGTTAATTTTTCTTTGCGGGTTAATATTGTCATGAAATGTGTCAAAAATGTACAGATCTCTCTTATTTCATTTGATTGTACATTATTTACTCAAATCTTGTTATTAAACTCTATTTCCATTTATTTTTGTTCTGATTCCCATTTGGACCACTTGGGCCAATATGACAGATGGATCCCTGATTAAACAAAAATGGCAGAGGTTATTTACTGGAGTCATATAAGAACATTTCTTAACAGTGGACTAGGAGCAGATGATAGAGATTTCAAAAATATCTGTTGTAGAAGGAGTTACTAAATTACCTAATGAAGGATAAAAAGTTGGGTTCCAAACAGCCAAAACTGCAAAGGTACAGAATGAAATGACCGGTACCCATGCCGGATATAGTCAAAAAAAGACACAGCAGTCTCTTACTTTCAGGTGTACATGCTAAGAATGTACTTGTAGCAATAAATAACCAAATCTTTTGTCCAAGGAAGAAACATTAGCACAGAAAAGCAGTGGTGTAGTTGTTTCCTACAGGTTAGCTACAGGCTGAGCCAGGCTAATGGCTCTGCTACCAAGCTTCCATCACAAAGCATGCCACATTCTGTTCATTCTCACTCAGGCAACTCAGCAAACCGAACACCTCTCGGCAGCAGGCCATGCTTCTATTTCTCAACAATAAGCAATCCAGCATCATCCATACATCACTGAAAGCCCAGTTCAAAAGCTGAACAAACCCTCTTGTTGTAGCGCATGGAGCGAAAAAATAAATAGTTTTCCTGGAGCAAGAGAGCCAAATGTCAACATGCAAGCAGCATGTGCAAAAGATATTATATTTACCCGTTATTCCCAATTTCACTTTAAAGTTTGAGAGCCTAAATTATTAAGTTATAATTACCATTTGAGCCAGTAGTTACCTAAACCATATAAAGGTAAAGACTTTTATTTTTTTTTCTGTGCAACACTGTGTAAATTCTATACTCCCAAAAACAGGGTTTAGTGAGGAGGACACAGATGAAAACCTTAATGATAGGGCTCTGCGTGTATAGAGTCACATAAAGTCCCAAATGAAAGGTGTTTGAGGTGGGAGATGCAGCGGGCTTTAGTCTGAGAACAGTCTGATGGGGAGGTGAGGGGGCTCTGTGAACTGCTGCTCTACTCACGGCTGCAGAAAGCAGGGCAATTCACAGATGATGACGCGAATGCAACTGACACACACAGTGACAGAGTCTCTGAAGCATACAGAAATGTACAGAGCCTTGCGGATGTATTCAAATGCCGAGAATTATTTTACATTTTGACATGATAAAACCATAGACCTCAAAGTGTTTTATTGGGATTTTATATGACTGATCTACAAGCGCAATGTGGTGCATTTTTTTTGTTTTTTTTTTTTTGTGAAGTTTAATTATTTAAAATAAAATCTGAAAGGTGTGGAGTACGCTTGCCTTCAGCCCTCCTTCATAAGTCGTCTAATTTGAAAATCTATTATTTCTGTTCTGTTAGTCTGTCTGTTCTGTTAGATTTTCCTTTTATTTTACAATTATGTAGCACTTTGTGCTGGCCTGTCAGATAAAGTCCTACTAAAATTGAATAAAGTTTTTATATTTGCAACGTGACAAAATGTGGAAAGGTTCTGAACATCAAAAGCCACATATTACCCAGATCTGCCCTCGTCTGATCTGATTGGACATCCTCTTAGCTCAACTGAGGTGTCTTTAGTGGCCTCAACACGCATGGGTTGCATTTGAAGCCTTTTCAATCAGGCTGCAACAGCTTGACAACGACACAGCAGCAAAGCTTGTTGGTTGATGGCTGAGCAATCAACCAGAGGGTGAGGGACGGACGAACAAAATAGACGAAGCAACAGCTGTGTACTCATGATTTATCACCTCCTTTAATTTATGTTGAATCAAGACAAACCAATCAGGCGTCTGGTCACACCTTCACACATCCCCTGGAAGAAGAAATAAATACAGTGTTTCTACAGAAGCGTAGCATCGATTAACTATGTGCTTGAATGCAGTTTTTCTGTGAAAGAACTGGTATATGCGTTATTTTCAATTACTAATCTGATTTTTACTGCATTTATTAGGCTTTCTTTTGTCACAGAGACACCATTGCTTCTCTTTCTTTATCTCCCTCCTTCATCTTCGGCCTGAGAGACATGCCAGAGTCCCAGTGGATCTTACTTTTTGTTCAAACTGTCACAAACCATGACGTAACCTTTAAAAGCCCTTTGTCTTTGATTCTCACATCGATGTGATGCATTTCATGGAAGTCCAACTTCCATGGTTTGCAGCAGTCTGTCAGCAGATATTCAGTTGAAATGTAGCACTTTAAAATGAATATCTACTTGCAACAAAGATGCAGCTGAGTGAATTATTATGAATGGTATTAAATTATCAATGAGGATAGGCATTTTATTTACCCAAGCCCCGAATGCATTTGAGTGAATATATTTCTTGACATGCAGTGCATTGCAAAAGTATTTAATTCCACAAAACCTTATCATATTTTGTCCCATTAAAGCCACAAGATTCAATTTTTAAGTTGAAAGGAAAATGATGCTTAATTTCCAGTTTCTTTTAAATAAAAATCTGAAAGTTGTTTTTTTCTAGTATCTTGCAACCTCTATATTTTTTGTATGATGTAAATACTGTAATCTACAGATGTACACTGCATGTATGATCTCTAATATTCAAGTCCAAGATGAAAATTAATGATTTAAAGTGATCTGATGAGTACTACACATTTGGCATTACTGAAAGCAAAGGCTAGAATGTTATTAAAAATTTGCATTTTATAATCTCCACAATTAATCAAAGTACCTAAAATAAGTAAGATAAAGAGGCTAACTTAAAAGAGATAACCTTAAAAACTGTAGGCCTTGGTTTGAATGTTTTGGGTCTCCTTCCAATAATTTCTCACAATAGTTTGCTAGAATTTTGGTCCATTCCTCTCTAAGCCACTTTGTAAATAATTTGGTGGTTTACTTAGAACTGATGTCCATTTGGGCTAAAGCTTTAACTTCCTAGCTGACATGTTACTGCAGCATTTCCGCATACTGTCCTTTCTACATGATGCCATTTATTTTTAATGCACCAATTTTTTCCGCAGCAAAACACACACACACACACACACACACACACACACATACACGTTTTTACTACCTCGTGGGAACCCCTGAGAAATTAAAGGCTGATGGGATCCACCATTTCTAAAAGGTTTAAAAATTAAATTTTAGTTGCTAAATTTATTTT
>JAHUTJ010051288.1:0-14600 GCA_036250325.1 Characodon lateralis
AATGTTGCATCACTCTTTTGGTCATGATTTTCAATCATCTTTAATCAACTTGTTTATATTGTACATAGCCCATTAGTCTTCGTTATTCTTTAATTCTGCTTGGTAGTTTAGTTGGATTGTTTTAGCAAAGTAAAGAGTTTTTTGATTGAAATATGTTTGACTTTGAGTTGACTTATTTTTGTTAATAAATTCTTGTATTTTAAGAAATTGTGTGAATTCATTCCATGTGTGCAGAGTTTATGCTGTTCAATAATGTCAGAGCTCATCTCACACCTTTCTATTTTGTCCTAATACCATCGCCTTACTGGGCTGGTATTCACAAGACAACCCTTAACGGACTGAAATATTATTTGATAAAATATTAAAATTAAATAATATTCTCAGATTCATAATCCTAACAAGGGGAACCCATGGATTGCTCTGATGAGTCTGAAAGTGACTCATGTTTTTTTGATACATTTTATCAATGTTTAATTTCCATCTGTTCACATAATCTTGATTCTAATGATGTAGATGTGATGATTGTTGATGATTGGCAAATCATGATTTAATTTTATTATCTTTATTTTTTTTACTTCAATTGACTTGAGTGTTTTAATTCATTATATTCTTTGTCTATTCATTTTTTATTATTCACTTTTATTGTTCATTTTTATTATTAATCTATTTACTTTTATATTTAAATTTTCTTATACTTTCCTTCAGTGTCATTCAGTAAAATTTCTTTTGTTTTCTTGGGTGTTCGATAACATATGAAACAAGTTTCATTATGATCGAAGAGGGTGGATTGTTATGGAAGATTTTAGTGTCTTGCTTTCTTTTCTACTAGATACTCTGCAGGATCGCATAAAAGTATTCAAATCCCTTCTTTGTTGTTGCCTTCTGCCTCCAGGGTTAGGACAGATGGTTCTGTTTAGTCTTACAGAGATGGTTTTTCAACCTTCTCCTATTCAATTGTATGAGATAACATGTATGCCACACTGTGTATGGTTCCATTTCCATTGTCAACATGTCTAGGACAACAGGTTTCACCTCATCCCTCTGGGTCTCATGGGAGTTACCTTGAAAACTGTTGTATTTATAAGAACGTCTGCTTTGTCTAGTCAGAACAATTTGGCAGCACCCCTAAACACATCTCCAATGCTGTAAAAATCCTTCTCTCTTGCAAGATTATAATAAAGCTGATTCTGAGTGACAATCATCAGTCTTTCTCTTGGTAAAAACAAATTTTTCTACAACATAATAAAAGGTGTGCGTGGGGGAGAACACGGGGAGGGTCAATGCAAGACAAGTTTATTTGTATAGCACATTTGAACAAGACAATTCAAAGTGCTCTACATGATGAAAAAAGTACACTGCAGTGACAAAAAAACAAAAAGGGTTCAGTAAGGGAGCTGCTCTATACCAGGAGATCCATGCTCCCATCTTAGAAACCAAACCTTCACCAACATGCAAGACAGCACTACAATGGGGTCTATAGGTGTGCAATGATGGATCTTGGAGGCATGGGGAAGCACCTGGTAGACGAACAACCAGACACACACACACCTCGATTAAATTTACTGATCAGAAGTTTAATTCAATTCAACCTTGCTTTTATAGCTCCTTTTAAGACCAAGACAAACACAAAGATACTGCAGTAAAACTAAATTAAATAATATAGGAGTCAGGAAAGATTAAAACAATTCCATTTAAGATTAATTTGCCAAGAAAAATATAAAACCACAATTAAAGTAAAAATAGGACGAAAACTTCAAAACTAAAAAATAATGTACAGTGCATTTTTTCAACTGCTAATCAATATAAAGTCAGTGGTTATTAATAAAAGTATGACTTCATGTCAGAGCTTTGTCATAAATGAAGCAGGTAGGGTAAAAGTGAGATGCTGGAGGTCCAAGTTCGGACCACATAAGGCCGGAAAAGTAAGTAAAGTTTCCTCATTCCTCAAAGTTTCCTCATAGATGAAATTCAGCTCCAGATTTCAAACAGTCATAGAGCGCTGTACAACACAGGCAAAATTCAATTACAAATCACTAGCCAGATAAAAACATTCAAAATACAATCGTGACATAAAACCCTGATAAACCAGAAAGGTTTTCAACTGGTTTCTAAAAACACCAAAACTGGAACATCAACACTGAGCGCTAACTGTGGGAGTGAGGTCTTCCCCCATGGAATCAAAAGTTGTGATTAACAGCAATAAAACAATAACCAATAATAGTGCCACATCTGCCATTTGTGACTTTTATAAACTTAATACAAACTCCATGTAGAGGTGCAACTTTGACAGTTTTTAAGGAGGTTTGTGAAAGTGGAGTTCAGTGTTTTGTTGCTTCTGAGGCAAAAGAGAAAAGACAGCTTCTGGTTGGATTAGAACCCAATAAAATATTACTTTGAATGAAGGATTTATTCTGTGTTTCGTCACAGATGGCTGTAAACCGACACTGATGATAGGAAAACGATTGCAGTTAAAGTTAAAAACCAAACCATTCAGTCTATCAAGTATTCTCATGTGAATACCAGCTGAATATGGCGCTGGTATTATAACAATAGATGAAAGGGTGATTAGAGCACTGGCATTACTGAACAGCAAATTCTGTTATCAATTCACAACTTATTTTCAAACTGTAAGAATTTATCAACAAAAAAAATTAAACTCCAGGTTAAAATATTTCAATTGACAAAATACTAGACTAGAACAATTCAACTAAAACTATCAAGCAAAATGAAGGAATACAGAAACTAATGAAACTATATACAAATAAAAAGGGAAAAGGGGACCAATAAAATTGTTGCAATGATGTCACAGTTCAGTGTTGATATTGATGTTTAAGAACCAAGATTTATTTTGAGGAATTTGGAAATGAGGTCAAATTAGTTTTGAAGGTAATTAAGGACAACCATTATTATATGTTCAAACAACCAGTCACAACACAAATCAGAATGTAAGTAATATTCACACGGCAGGATTTTATGCCGATTTGCACCACGATCATCCTCTTCCGACATGCCTGATAACGGTTCTGGCTATTAAGGTAATCTTATGAGATAATCCTGCTGCGTGTGGTGTGTTAAGAGTGATCTAGTCTGCTCGGAAGGATGTTGGGACCGCTCCGAACTCAAACTGGACATATTCAACATGTTGGAACATCTTGTCCCGATTTCCTACCCTGTGTGGTATTCCCTGAAGACATAGGAGCATGCAGCCTGTTGAATGTGATGTGTAACCAATCAGAAAGCGAGGTGCCAGAAACACGGAAGGGAATTACTCTGAACCCACGTTTGATCTCGAGAGGGTTTGCGAGAATTCCCGTCTGAAATCTGAATGTTTGTGAGAGAAATTTGTTCGTGTGTGGTGTTGTTCTCGCCATGTGGCTGGACACCACACACTATAGGATTGAACCTGTTATCCCTCCCGCAGTCCTAGAGGGGTCGCATGGACCCTGCATGCGCTACTCAAGTTTTCCCCCGTCTCTTTTAAGGTTTTTCCACATTCCGGGCTGTAGGGAGCCCTCCACATTACATTTCCAGCCATTGCTCTAGATATTTGGTCATGCAGGGGTCAGAGCGATCCTTCGTGCAGGTCTTTCGGGTGCCTTCTGTGACATCTGCCTCACTCTGTGTTAGCGCTTAATGATTCAACGAAATTCTAGAATTGCATGGCACAAGATAGCAACTTGTTACATGACAAGTTTTTTTTTTATTCTTTAGGATTTTTTGCCATGTTTTCTGGTTGATAATATTCTTGTGGATTTTAATGTAATGTATCACCATAACAATGACACAGTTGTTTACAAGGACAAATCAAAAGGTCAAATACTCAAATTGCGATCTAAAGAGCTAACGAGGAACCGGTGTGGATGCACCATAGGTGGGGGGAGGGTTTGGTAGGGATGGAGAGTTTACCAGGTGTTCGAGGGTTTAAACCATTTTTTTCATCGACTACAAAGAGAAACGTGTGATCTCTAGCAAAAAAGGTGAACAACCTTCAAGCACTACAAGGACCCAACCCAGAGCATTGTGGATTCAGTTAAATCCAAGATGGCACTGTAGAAGGCCGTCTCAGAACTACGCTCGCTGTAATTTGTGGTTTTTGTTTTCCCTGTATTTGTACTGTACTTTGCAGTTGTCCTACTGGGGAAGGCCAACTAGAGAGCAACTCTTAAGAATCAGTCAGTCCCCCCGAGCAGCTTTTCTCCAGTTTCCACCCATCTTTTTTGAGATCCTTGTTGGAAGCGCAGTGGCTTTTTGTGGGAATTATTGGAGAAGCAGACAGGGAAAATGTGCAGGTGTCAAGGTCTGGAAGGACTGCGAGCTCTGCTCCTGTATCTACCTGGCGAACATCCGCTCCTTGGCAAACTAAACAAGCGAGCTGCTCTTCCTCAGCACAAGAAAGGGGGATTTTCACAGATCTGCTGCCCTTAGCTAGCTAACTTATTAACAGACGTGGAGGAACAAACACCAAGATTCCCTCATGATTGTTTTCTGAGATTTTAAACAGCACAAATCTCACTTATAAACTTCCTAAATACAGAGAGCCCAAGTAGAGACGCTAACACTCTGGACCACTGCAACACAGTTTTAAAAGATGCCTAGTGGTCTGTGCCCTGAGCAGCTTCAGGACTCTGAACACAATCTGCTTCAGCTCATACAAAGTAACAGAAATAAAGAACTTGTAAGCCCATGTGGTAAGGACTGTAGGGAAGTGGACAGAGGAATCAAAGCAAAAGTCACAGGCCTGCTTTGAATGCACAGATTGGAGTGTTTTTTAAGCTGCAGTCACTGACCTCAAAAAACTAATTGACACAATGACATCATAAACCAGTTTTGGTGAGGACATGTGTGTGTCCACCAAGACATTTTGCACATACAACAACAACCACACCTGAGGAAGCTGGGTCAGACCACATGAAGAGGCCCAAAGCACAGGGGACTGGTCCCTCTATAAGCACGCCAAGAACAAACCGACTCAGGAGACCAGAGCAGCTCAGAGAAGCTATGAACGGACAAAGTTATCCATAATGGGGGGATTCAGGCTGCATGTTTATTGCCACTATATGGTAAATGGCCTGCTGTCTACCACTTGTCAAGTCCGATAACCCCAAAGCGCTTTACACTACAATCAGTCATCTACTCATTCATACACAGATTCACACACCAACAGTGGTAAGCTACATTGTAGCCATAGCTGCCCTGGGGCAGACTGACAGGAGCGAGGCTACCATACAATCGGCGCCACCGGGCCCTCTGACCACCATCAGCAGGCAAGGAGGGTAAAGTGTCTTGCCCAAAGACACAACAACTGATGCAGACAGATTGGGACTGTTTCGCCTTGGGACGGCTCTGGTTGGTGGGCTCATTTGGACCAGATCGTGCCCTTCTTTGTATGTGGCCCCCTCTCGGGATGGGGACGGGGGTCGTTTGGGGCTGGGGTCGGCTAGGGGGTCGTGGTGTGGTCCTGGGTCCCTCGGATTTGGGCTTTGCCAGGACTGGTCTGGGGTGGTCTGCCTGACTCCACCCCAGAAGGAAGGGGACCTCCACCTGGGTCCAGGGGCTGGTTGCCCCTCTGGGGTATCGGTACCTGGACCTGGGAGTATAGAGCATAGAGGATGGCTGGATCCGCTCCGGCGTAGACGGCTGCTGACGAGGCCTGTGGGCTCATTGTTGCAGCTCCCTTGGGCTTCTGCATTGTGGCTGCTGGGTGGTCCCCCTGGGGCTCCCCTCTCCTCTTCTTGGATGGCTCCACACACTATTGCATATTGTTATGGAGAAACCTTATATACAGAAGCGCGCTTACACTAACACCCACAGGTGTTTAGATTCAGGTGTTAACAGATACACAGATGTTCTAAATTGAGCCACATTTACCCCTAAATAGATCTTGCACTCAGTACCATGCACCTCCAGAAACAATGCTGTTGTTCAACATGTTTCTGCAGGTGCAGAAGCAGTCTTGTAGAGTGGTATTGTGTATTAATTTCACCCTTCTTTCTCTGTATTCTTCTCTCCCTTTTCGCCCCACCTCTCTCTATTTTTTGCTTTTTTTTTCCTTTCCATTTCTGTCGCCAGGTCCATTGCTATGAAAATAATCCCAAAGCATTTTCTTATAAATATTCAAGTGGAGCATTATGGTATTAGTAAAAGTAAATCTGTTAGGTTTCTTCTTAGCCATCAGACATCAATTCTGAGTGCCACTGCCAAAAAGGACACGGTTTAAAAAAAAAAAGTGTGGGTTTAAATTTGATTTATTGTATAATCTGATAACACAAGCATCTAAACAAAATGGATTCTCTCTCCTGTGTGGATTCTCATGTGTTAGTCTACATGTGACGTCTGGGAACATCTTTATCTACATTCATCAAAACCAAAGGGTTTGTCTCTTGTGTGGATTTTTATGTGTCTGTTTAAATGTGACTTGGTGATAAATCTTTTCCCACAAATATCACAACTAAATGGTTTGACTTCTGTGTGGATTTTCATGTGTCTGTTTAAATGTGACTTGGAGATAAATCTTTTTCCACAAATATCGCAACTAAAGGGTTTGACTTCTGTGTGGGTTTTCATGTGCGTATCTAAAGTTGACTTGTGGTAAAATCTCTTTCCACATGCATCACAATGAAAGGGTTTCTCTCCTGTGTGGATTCTCACGTGTGAGTCTAATGCTGACTTTTGGTGGAATCTCTTTCCACATGCATCACAATGAAAGGGTTTCTCTCCTGTGTGAATTCTCACGTGTCTGCTCAAAACTGACTTGTAGGCGTATCTTTTCCCACAAGCCTCACAACTAAAGGGTTTCTCTCCTGTGTGAATTCTCATGTGTGAATCCAATGCTGATTTTTGGTAAAATCTCTTTTGACATGCATCACAACCAAAGGGTGTGTCTCCTGTGTGGATTCTAATATGTATTTTTAAATTTACCTTGTGGGAAAATCGTTTTCCACATGCATCACAACTAAAGGGTTTGATTCCTGTGTGGATTCTCATGTGTGTGTTTAATTTTGACTTGGACACAAATCGTTTTGCACATGCATCACAACTAAACGGTTTGACTCCTGTGTGGATTCTCATGTGTTTGTTCAAATCTGACTTGGAAGCAAATCTTTTTCCACATGCATCACATCCAAAAGATTTCTCCCTTGTGTGAGTTCTCATGTGTTTCTTTAAATCTGAAGTTTGATAAAATCTTTTTCCACAGTCACTACACCTAAAGGATTTCTTCCCTGAATGAATGATTTTGTGCTGGTAAAAAGTTGATTTTTGGGTAAATCTTTTCCCACAAACATCACAACCAAAGGATTTCTCCCCTGTGTGACTTAATATGTGGTTGTTTAAACTTGATTTTTGGGTAAATCTTTTCCCACAAACATCACAACCAAAGGATTTCTCCCCTGTGTGACTTAATATGTGGTTGTTTAAACTTGATTTTTGGGTAAATCTTTTCCCACAAACATCACAACCAAAGGGTTTGTCTCCTGTGTGGAGTCTCGTGTGTGTGTTTAAATTTGACTTTTGGGAAAATCTTTTTCCACATAAATCACAACCAAAGGGTTTGTCTCCTGTGTGAATTCTCATGTGTCTGCTTATGTCTCGTTTCCATTTAAAACTTTTACCACACTCACCACAGTTAAAATGTTTACTACTCTTCTGGACTTTGGTGAATGAATCCACCATTTTCTTCTCTCTGAAACACGTCTCATTACTGGAACATTCTGAAGACAATCTTGGATGACATGTCATGTGACTCTGAAGAGAGCGTCTGTTAGCAAATTTTCCCCCACACTCAGAGCAGGTCAAAGGTTTTCTGGCAGTGTTTCTGTCTGACCGTGGAGCCCTGCTCTCCTTCCAATCATCCTCACTGTCTTCAGTTTCAGAGTCTGACAAGTATTTAAGCTCAGATTCATGATGCTTCACATCATCCTCTTCATCATCTTCACTGCCTTTAGTCTCTGAATAGTTGGAAGAGCCTCCATGAGTATTTAGATCTGGGTTCCTGCTGGATTCTGCTGTCCCACTGTTCTCTTCTTTAATTTCTGCTTTTATCTGGTCACCTGAGCTGCTGCTTGGAAGATCTCTGTCTTCTGTTTGCTGTTGATGAAGCTGAGAGAGCAGAGGTTTCTCTTCATCCTCTTCACTCTTCATATGACCAACAGTTACTGGAAACCTGGTATAATCAGTCTCCTTCTTCACATTCAGTTGCTCTCCATCCTGGCTGGCCCAGATTCTCTCATTTTCCTCCTTTACGTGGAGGAGCTGCAACTCCTGCTGGTCCATATCAGGACTCTGTTCTTCAGGAGCCTCTTCTGCAGACATCATTGAAACGCATTACATGCATTATAAACAATTTTATCCTGACAATTTTACAAAGATGATAAAAATTAAAACTAGAGAAAAGAATCTTATAAATATTATCAGTGAACAGTACAGTAGGTAAAATCAGAGATGCCACAATGGTGTGATAACCTTGAGTGTAAATATACTGGCTTCACGGTGTCATGGTATAAATACGAAATTTTTAAATGCAAAGATATCCATTAATGTAATTGTGTTTCTTTAAAACTATTTTTTTTAAGGACTTTCAATTATTTTTACCTTTATCATTTTTACCTTAAGTACGATATACAGCATATCTAAGATCAGCTTTTTAAAAACAGCTTGTCTCAACTGTCCAGTTTGAGTTGAGATCTTGACACAGTTGTGCATCAATACCTCACCCCAGCACACAATCATCATTTAAATATGACCACATTTTCCAAATGGTCAGGTTAAAACTTGCTTGCAGAGGCACTCAATTCTTAAATAACCATGTCTATATCTGAAATGATATGCATTGTTTAAAAGGTCCCTAGATGTAATGGCATTTCAACAGAAAAATGAAAAAGCGTTTATACAATACAACCCTTTTATGACCCAAATTTAAATATTAAAAATTCAAATTTCATCATAAAATTCCCAAAATATTCTCAAATGATCACTGGTGTAGAAGGACCAATATGAGTGTTTATTCAAGTGCCTGAATTATTTACCTTTTCAAACAAAAATCGTTAACCGTGATTTCCGTAATACTTAACCAAATTCAAGAATTTATAAATTAATGATAATTCATTTAATTCCCTAAATATTCTCAGATAACCACATCTATATGTGGAATGATGTACATTGTTCATAATGTCCCTAATTTTAATTATTGTTTTAAAAAGAATTGTTAACTATCATTTCAATGGTATAAGTAATTATGTCCAAAATTGAAAACATCACTTAACCCTCCCGCTGTCCTGAGTGAGGCAGATGTCACGGGAGGTGCCAGAAAGAACTGCACCCGGAGTTGTTCTGACCCTCGCAGGACCAAAAATCTAGAGTAATGGTCGGAAACGTAATGTGGAGGGCTTCCTGCAGTCCGCCGTGTGGGAAAACCACTAAAGAGACAGGGGAAGACTGAGTAGCGCATGCGGGGTCCGTGCGACCCCTCTAAGACTGCGGGAGGGTTAAAATCCAGTTTGTTAGAAAAATCTCTAAATATTCACCAAGAACACCTCAATTTGAAGAACATGCCTGAATTTCTTCAGCCACCTCACTTCAATTTTTTTTCAAAATGTATTTATAATCAGCATTATTTAGTACTATATATTTTTATAAATTAATTGTACACAAGAGGGCAGCTCGAATTGTATAATGTTTATTGGGTATTATAGGCATCGTCTACTGAAGTAGTGTGCGAAAAATCTAGTTAGGTGTAAGTGGGCATGGCTAATTACAAAGACCTGAGAGGTAGTGGAAGAGTGGGCAGTTGTCAATGCTGTACAGGAATACAGCATTGCACACATTAGAGCATAATCACGTCAGTACCGCCAACAAAGCATGGCAGATAGAAAATGCTCAAAAGTATAGCTCCACTTTTCAAAATGCAGTGCAGATTACGCTCGCTGCAATATTTGCGATGCAAGGCCAAGGGAATACTTCTAATCTGAGGAAGCACCATCAGCATTTCCCTTAGCACTATTCAAGGTAAGGGAATAAAAGACCGCCAACTTCCCCAAGAGGATCATGACGTGTAGTATGTTTAACAGTTAATGCCACTCGTTTTAATAGAACACGTTGTGAAGGATTTCTGCCCCTGCGTCGTCGCTACTCTACTTTCTATGACCAAACTTTACAAAAGTTGAACGAAAACATACTTCTCAGACTCTGTCACCAACGCTGACACACTGAGTTACGAGAGCGAGAGAGGGCGAGAGAGATACACAATATATAAATACAGTAGGTAGAAGATAAATAAATACTTCAGAGTCATAATTCAGAGGATTTAGGGGAGAATTGGGTTTCTAGTTTATTATTGTCGATTAAAAAAGTTTGCGTGGCTGCCTCACACTTAGTACATGAGGACCCTGGACTCCATCGACAAGAAGCTAACCAGCCTGGATGCTCGTCTTGCCCTGGTGGAGGTTCTCCACAAGGAGTTTAAAGTTCTGAGGGGGTATCTGGAATACACGAAGACACGAGAGCTACAGTGGGTGTAGATAAAAGCTATATTAATAGTCAGTTGTTCAGGGACTGGGAAATTACTCTGTGGCTTTATTAGGAGCAACAGAGTTTAGATAAACTGGCAATTTTAATCTAATGTAAAGCACAGCTCAGTATGATGTTTACACTGCCAGGGCTGGGCTTTTCGGTATCCGCTCTTTTTGATCTCCTTATTATTGCTCACCTTTTCTTGGGTGCGATCTCAACATTGATCTAAATGAAGAAATGGACAGGCTCACGACAACAGGGAGTTGGCAATCAATAAATCTAGTTAAACAGTAAATGAGTGATTATGGACTTTGCGATGCATGGCGATCTCTTCATCCTAACCGTAGAGAACATACTTTCTTCTCACACGTCTATCACTCTTACTCTCGTCCATCCAGGAGGAGCTCAGAATAGAGCATTTCTTCCTTCACATCAAAAGTAGTCAGCGGAGGTGGCTTGGGCACCCGAATCAGATGCCAGGAGGGCATCTAGGGGATGCCCCAAGACACACTGGATGGACTATGTTTCTCAGAGGCCTGGGAATGCCTTGTGCTTCTCCCAGAGGAGCTAGAGAAGGTGCCTGGATAGAGGGAAGTGTGGGCCCCGCGACCCAGACAAGGCAGAAGACGAGTACGAGCATTTTATCGAAAGCCGTACCGCGTCACTTGTAAAGGTTTGGGCTTCTTCTTTGCACTCAGACAACAATTCTGAGTGCGACTCTGTCAGACAGAACAAGATAAAAAACAAGATCTGGATAGCCTGGCTGGAGTGTACGACTGCACCAGTACGACAACTTCACCAGACAAAAAAAAGACAGATATTCACCAATATTTTGATCAAAGGCTTCGAATCCAGACTGGTCCTTGAAGTCCTCTACAAAGAATTGCAGGCCCTGGGGAAGTCATTAGAAGTATAAGCTGGATGTAATTGGTGAAAACAAGAAAAATTGTGTTTTTAAATGAGTTTTAAAAATAGCGAGAGATGGAGCTCGCCTGACCTCCAACTGCAGCTTATTTTACATTTTAGAAGCCAAAACTGCAAAATCTCAGTCTCCTCTGGATTTATAAGATGACTTTGGCAAAGTCATCCATGCCCTAATGTCACTGAGATCACCAAGGAGAAGTTAACAGAACCATTAGGTTTTAAAAGGGACATAGACTTGACAGTCATCAGCATAAATATGAAATCGCTCAAAGACCTCGGGGTACTAAAGTATGAGCAGCAGTGGTGGAATAATTCCCAAAACAAAAGGACCCACTTGTAGAGATCGATGTTTCAGTCAAGCAGAGAAAGTCCAAATCCTGGGTCATGGAAAAAATACTTCAGGATAAAAGTTTTGTTCACGGTGGATATTACCTTCACCAGACCTATCCTTTTGTATTCTGGGTCCGGAGAAGCAGTAGTTGGAGAAGCAGGTGAAGTCTGTGCAAGACGGTGCAGATTCCCAAGGTTGACACCTTGCCAGCACAGATGTAAAGGAATGGGGAGATTCGAGGACTGATCCAAGTCGACAACAGCTACCGGCCACAAATAAATGGGATCCAGGGAAGATGAATTGCACAGTGGAGGAACCAATCCAAACTGGGTCAGGAAAATCCCCGGAGACCGGGCTAAGTAGGCCCTCAGCTTCACTAGCCACTCTTACCATGACATCTGTCACGCCTTCTCCAGTGAGGTGGTTGTGGTGCCGGGACTCCAACCAGGAGCAGGAGACAAAAACTGTCTTTTTTTAAAGGCAATGTCAAAATTCTGCAGTAGACAGACAAAGATCCAGAGGGTTTGGTGAACATACACCAATTATGAGTTGACATAATAAAAAAATGAAACAACTGTTTTATTAATATAAAATATTTTATTAATATTTTATATTAATGAAACTGCAGAACAATAGAGGGCAGTATACGACTCCCCACACACACTGGTGCCATGTTTTTGTGTCAGTGAAACTGAGATGAGCCGTTTCATCTCATTCCATCTCAGCATGGTTGGGCTTCATGATTTAGCACGGCTAAACCATAACCCAATGCTAAACAGACAGACCACCATTATCACTTGAACCACTCATTCTGGGTGGGGTGGCAATCTATCATTGCTTAGTTTAAAAAGATTCTTTATCCTTATGATTTATCACTAAGACATTTTCATTTATTTAGTTTGGTGAACTTTGATAGAAGTGGTTTGAATACTTTTCACATTTATCTTGAGTGTTTTACGAACTATTAACAGAATTGTAATATTGCCTTAGAGTTGCATTTGGGTGTTTGCTAAGCAGGCTGAGCAGGAACATGTATGTGTGCGAGGGAGTTCTGGAAAGCAGTCTGTTCGCACCCCAGACAATCTGACACAGATTCAAACCTTGAGTGCCAGATGTGGACGTGTTTGCTGTATCAGTATTTGGATGGAACCCCAGTTTTAATCAGTAGAACTTGTACTTTTGAAACTGTGCATGGTCACACCACAATGCTGTAACATGTGTTTTTTTCTTCTTTCTTTAATAAACGGCTGTGACACACAGGGCAGCTCCTCTGAGAGAAGCTAGTCGCTGATTAGCAGAGGACTGTCTCTCTCTGGCCAGCCAAAGATAACGTTGACTGGCTTGTGTCTTCATTCATACCTTTTATGAGTTTATCAGTGTGTCTAACTTTAACAAAACCATAGGCAGATCAGCTGTGGGGTACCTAGTTCTTGTCTGCTCTAGGGTACCTGTGGGTTTGCACAGGATTCAGAGATACACCTGGGCTGCTTGGTCTGCACTCATGGTGTTGGCAGAGTATTTTGTTGTCCGAATTCTTTTGGTTTTTGATCTGCAATTTTAAAAACCAGCAACAAGGCAGAACTCCCCACTGTCACTAGAGTCTGCTGTTTGGTTACTTATTCAGCTACAGTGATGACAGAAACAAGCCTTTAAGCTAGCTTTCTTTCAACATTGATAAGATATGCAACTTGCTCTACAAAAAACGTATTTATCTGAAAAAGTGTCACACCTGCGACAGTAGTAGGGGTTCGTCTTGTAACCAGTGGGTTGCTGGTTCAAATTCCTGCTCTGTCTGTCTAAGTCGTTATGTCCTTGAGCAAGACACTTCCCCCGCCTTTCCTGCTGATGGTGGTCAGAGTGCACGGTGGCGCAGAGTGTATGGCAGCTTCACTTCTGTCAGTGTGCTCCAGGGCAAATGTGGCTACAATGTAGCTCACCACGGTCAGTGTGTCAATGTGTGTATGAATGGGTGGATGAAAGATTGTAGTGTAAAGTGCTTTGGGGTCCTCAGATTAGATGATGTGCTATACAAGTACAGGCCATTTACCATTTAGAAAGATGCAAGATCACTGGTGGACAACCAGCGGTGTGTAGGATCCAACCAGTCCCAGATGCTCTGGGAGTCTTTACAGCAGCAGACACACATTGGTGCCGTCTCTGGGGAGTCAGTTGGGAGGGTTTCCTCCCACCAGGTGCGCCTCTATGGTGCATTCAAGTACAAACTGTACACTGCACTGTGTATATATTAAAAACATCAATGTATTTAAACCTTTTTTGGTTATTAAATATCAGCATAATCTTATGAAAACATTCCTAAACAACATTGACCATTATCATGTGGTTTTATTGTATTATGAATATATTAATAGACAGACTCAAGTTAAATCTCCAGTCAGGTCTATGCTGCTCACTTTTAGAAACACTAGAACGTACTGATAAAATCAAATGAGAAATCTAAACATTTGTGTTCACTGTTGAATAAAGTAAAAACTTTTATACATTTATACGCTTGTTTGTCCTGAATGAAACGCAGTGAATCGTGACATTTGTGTACCGTTACTAAGTTATTGTTAGAAGTCAAGTAGTTTTACACAAATGTAGTACAAATGCTTAATGAGATCATTTTAATGTTTCTTATTAAATGAAAAACATTGTGTTCCATCACAGGATTAGGTTTCCTGGCCCAGATATGTACTGTATGTATATATGTGTCATTCATTTAATAAAGTCAACTCTGAAACTAGGGAAACGTCTCATTACTTCCTCCTTTTGTGAAGCTAATCTACTTTTGATCATAAAAGACAACCAGATGCACCAGACTGTTAGCTGCCAGACAGGA
>JAHUTJ010051289.1:0-14594 GCA_036250325.1 Characodon lateralis
GAATATAAGACATATTTTCAGTTGTTTCACACTTTTTTGTTCAGTATATAATTCCACGTGTTAATTCATAGTTTTGATGCCTTCAGTGTGAAGCTACAATATTCATAGTCATGAAAATAAAGACAACACTTTGAATGAGAAGGTGTGTCCAAACTTTTGGTCTGTACTGTACATATCACACTGTTTACTGTGTTGGTGCTTTTTGTAAGCGTGTTAAATTGTTCAGGCTTGTCCACAGTCTTTGTTTGTTCTGTTAACACCTTATAACATTTACACTTTATGTCCCAGAGTGAAGCTGGATCAGTGAATGTGTGACATGTTCTGACATTGTCACTTGCATGCACTAGTGTTAACATGTGCACATCCTACTGAGAACACACATGAACCCAGACATATTAACTTATTGAAACTCCTCTGCAGAGAATTGCCTGCCAATGCTGCCATTACATTTATGTGGAGTTTTTCCAGTGGCATGTTTAACACTGGACAGTCAGGGTCTATGTAAGATGAACAAGAAGTAGCTTTAACAAGCAGTAAAAAGACGTTACTGATATGGTACGTTGCTTTCTTTAATGAAGAGTTGCCCTCCAATAAACACACTGAGCATTTTTATTTAAAGTTGGTGAAGCGTTTTAAATGGATAGATTAAGGGGATTGTAGGAGGAATGTTGAAGAGTTTTTTGAAATTGTTGAAAAGAGTGGATGATTGATGTGCCAGTACACTTAAGACAGTTTACATATGGGTTTGTCATTATGATAAATTATCATCAATGCCACATCCTTGTGAGGATCCCTGACCAGGTCTAAAGAAGGTTGCTTCTTAAACAAGATATATGCATATTACTGTTCACAGTATTGATTTTTACCCTGTTAAACACACTGTAAAAACAGCTTTGATATTACTGCAGAAACAAAACAGACATGCAGGGATTTCAACTTGTTCATACAAACAAAGCCTGTGACTCTATAAAGGCTCTTAAAAGTTATACCTTTTCAAAAAATAATTTTAGCTATAGGTAAACATTTGGCTGCGTTTGGATTAAATGTAGACAAAATTCAGGACATATTTGGTAAAAATCCCACAAAAAAGAGAAACCTTTTTCAAGCTTCTGTTTTTAGAGGGGCTAGTTTTAAAATGTGAAGTTGGCCAGTAATCTCCACTAATAACCCTTCCCAAGGGTCTGGCCCCTTTGAGATCAGTAAGACTTTGGGTTGCACATTAGTGAAAAAGATTATTGTAATATTTTTGTTAAAGTGAGAATATGTCTTGTGATTTACCCAATTTTTCCCAATATGTCTACCTTAAATCTATGTCGGGAGTGTTCATTAAGGGCAGTGAGAGTCCATTTAACGGGCCATTATATTTTTAGCATACAGGGCATCATTGGCAGTCGAAATAGTAAAGCCTTCCAAATATTGTATCCAAGCAGTATTGTTAAGGCAGTGTTGGACACGTTGAAATTGTGATTACAAATGCGACTGGATATGTTGAGCAGCTCTAGTAGTATTAAAGCAGAATATGATGAATGAAAACATACATTATATAGTATGACAACTCACTGTGACACACCCAGAGAATGTTCTGTTCTGCAGTTAAACTACAAAAATTCTGGTACTGATCCATATTCCAGACTTAATCTTTTCAAAAATTCAGTTAAAATCATACTTTTTTTTTTTCTTTTTAGGTTGAGTGAACCACATTAATGCTTATTATGGAACTGTTCTTTACTGTGTGCAGACTCCAAACAAAGCTGGGAAAATGTTTGTTTTTAAAAAAACTTAAAATAAATGCTCTCAGGCCCAATATATGGTGAAAGTACATCCCCTTGACCCAGCAAAGTTTTCACATGTTTTAAGCAGATTGAACCTCAAATACCCCACTTTACTTCATTGATGTAACAAAGGTGCATTAAAAGACCAAAGATGACTCTGTGCACCCTAGTGTTAGCTGATCCATTAACCTATCGGAAAGGAATGCGATAGCCCAATGTCCTTGTCGATGTGGAAACACACACACACACACACTGTCTTGAAGACAGGCCTCTCAGCTGTCAGCTCCACCACATGTGGCAGATGAGGCGCTCAGCAATCTCAGTGACAGGCACAAGATGTCCCTGACTGCCAGGGGCGTGCATGCTGACGCGCACACACCCTACGTAGCTGAAGCAGATGCGCTGAGCTGCGAATCATGCCTTGTGGACGAATATACGTTTTTGGAGATGAACAGGTTCCTGTGGAGGACAAGGCCAAAGCAAGCGAGTGATCTCTTGACATTTTAACTAATCCCTTCTAGCTTGTGGTTTCTTGCACATTTGTGATATTTGCTAGCAGCCAGAATTGGCTTTTTCACATATGCAACCTGTCATGTTAGATTGGACAGTGACATGGGACAGACCAGGAATGTGATGCTCTGATGCTGAAGTGGACTGTGGTTGCATTTAGATGACACTGCTGGCTTGAGGCTACCACCCTTCCTGTGGTTTGAGAAGTGGATTCTTTAACTGCTCTGGTGTCTCATACATTGGCAAAGTTCTCACCGCAAAGCCAGCAGCATTTTTAAGCCTTCCTCATAGTCATGTGACTTTCTCTGACTGCGACTTTTCTCTGCTAGCAAGAACCGACTTCTGATGTCTACCTGCGTTACAACTTCCTAGCTGAGGTGTCATCAGTTGTAATCAAACTTTGGGGTGACTTTGAGGATTTCCTGCAACTGCTTATTTGTGTACAACAGCCCTGGCAGACCACAGGGGTGTTGCATGATTCGTGTGAGGGGACAGGGTGTACCTGCCACAGCCCCGTGTTTTGTGGCTCTGGGCAAACACACGGTACCTGTCAAAAGCTGTTAGACCCATGCTCAGCAGCTTGCCCTGCATGGCATCTCGTCAGACGCCAGCTGAACTTTTCACTTGTCAATTCTGAAAGGTTAGCGCCAAAATCAGCAGCGACAGATGCAAATGGATGGATGGATGCTTTCTTGGCATTTTTGTGCAGGCACGCTTGATGTCGCCTGGCCCAACTTGCCTGCCTCCCCCACCTCTGCCCTGCTCTCTGTTTCCCTTTTAGAAGACATCCGTTTGGAAGACCAGGTAATACCTCATAATTTCAGATCTCATGTCCACCAAGTGTACACCCTCACTTTCCATGCTAATCATTTTTGGATGAAAGCCTGTTTCCCAACTGCATTATGTTTAAAATGATTTTCTATCTGCTAGTTTGGTAGAAACATAACTCCTGGAAATGCAACCCATCGGGTTAGGGTTTTTGTTTCTACTTTAGTACCTTTCTACATGCATTATTAAGCAACATTCTTAGATTCCAAGCATGTTTTAAGAACCTGCAAACATGGATGACTTATTATCCAACTCCTACATAATATACAAAATGAATACAAAGCTAAAATGATTGTCTTAAAACTTAAATACCTTAGAAATTAACTATCCAATACTAAAATACCTTGAAGGGCATTATTTTGGGCTCCAGTTTTAGTGTAGGGAACCTTTGAGGAAGTTTTGTCCAGGACAAGTCCTGTTAAACAGAACAGTTCTTGCAGATAAAGATGTAAGTGAGCAAACTATCTCTCTTGATGTTAATACTCAAAATTCTAGGTACTAACTTTTTTCTTTACAGAGATTTGTTACCAGCTTTTTCAGTTTGTCCATTTCCTGTCCTTTAAACCTCTACCTGGTCATAGAGTGGTTCCTCCTCACTTTCACGTTAAACCTCAGATTTAATAGATGTCTAGTGCAGTGTTTCATAGACCTGGGGTTCCCAAAGTGGGGGGTCATGAGATGATTTTCAGAACCATCTTAATGTGACTCCTGAGGTGTATGAAGGGCCAAAAGGGACAAAATTAAATAAATAAATACATGTCCCATTAAATATTTAAATGTACAATTTATTTATTTAATACATTATTAAATAATGAAATATAACTTTAAAATTCTAAAGTTAAATAATGAAATGTTTTATATGTATTAATTAATTAAATAAATAAATATAGAGTGAAAAAATAATATGTATTTTTAGGGGGTCGCCAGGTCGCCTATAGGGGGTTGTCAGCTCTGTGATTTTGTGGGGGGTCACTGCCTCAAATGTTTATAGGATCCTCGTGATAGACTATAGTAAAATCTTCTCATAGGACTAGTAAAAAAAACCAAACATTCACTTAACAAGTCTGCTGCATGTGATTTTTAGGTAGAACTGAAGATGAAGTACAATGACCAGCACTGCAAGTCCAGAGGTCTCCTTCCGGGCCATCGCTGGTATGAGATTCAAGCCTACAGAGCTCTTAACCAGGCCCTGGGGAGGTAAATACCCCACACGGTATTAAAGGTGACTTTTGCACTTCACTATGTAGTAATCTTTATATGTTGTTTAACAGATGCATCCGGCACAGGAATGACTGGGGTGCATTGATTCTTGTTGATGACCGATACAAGAACAATCCGAATAAATACATTACAGGTACTCTGATGAGCTGAGTTTGTTGGTTGGTCTTGCACAGCCTTTTTGTTTGAGCACTAGATGGCGATATTTATCCTTTAAGAGACTGAGGCAACTACTTCTGCTGTTTCTGTGTGTTTGTGCAATCTTAGGTTTGTCTAAATGGGTCCGCCAGCTCGTCCAGCATCACAACACCTTCAACAATGCAATGCAGTCTCTGGTAGCTTTCTCTCAGGTGCAGCAGAAGGTGGAGGTGGCCCCTGTGGACAGTCTGACGCTCAGCTCTTCTGATATGTCAAGCCAGAGTCCCTTGTCAGTGCTTGTTGAGAGACAGGGTCTTAGCGGACAACCAGAACCTCAGAGATCCGGTTTATGTGACAGACCACCTAATCCCCAGCAGAATACAAGCACACAAGTGAAAACTGAACAAAATAATACGGCAGGTGAGAAAAATAATGATATTAGCAAAATAACTTTAGATTTAAAGTGTAAGGTGTGTTTATCTATTGTTATTGAACTCAAAAATTATGGAGCCCAGCTCTACAGGTTTAAAACTAATGCCTAATAAGGTCACCTTGGAACTGCTAGGATAGGACATTTAAACATGCAGTATTAATAAAAGAATTATTACTGCAAGTACCATCAGGTTTCTGTCATGACTGACGTCACAGAAAAAAGACCGCTGGGTCTAGATAAAAGATCAGCGTTTCAACAGAAAACTGTCATGGTGTGAATAGACATTTATTAATGTATTGAAAAAAAGCATTATATGGATCAGAGAGGAGGATGTTAATATCAGAATGTGCTGGAGGGCTTGTGATAGAATTCACACATGCGTTCATGTTGTTATGTTAGAGCTGTCTGGTTAACCTTTCCTGGGAGTCTGACGTAGTCATTGGTTCCACATCTGTAACAAATGATCAAAACACTGAAGTACTAGTTATGTTTAAAAAAATGAGATTAAACGTATAGTTTGCAGTTTTTTTCAAATTCATACAATTTCTTCTGATGGTGTATGATATACTGTTGTGTTACCATCTTACAGTTTCAGAACGTCAGCTATTTAATTAAAAAAGCATTTGTTTATAAGCTTAAACTAATTAGCTAAAGGCTTTGAGTGCATGTTCTTTTCTCAAAAAATATATAAAACACTTGGCTCTGAAATGTAAGAATGTAGGCTTTACTGTTTTCTGTGGTAGTGACCAGGTTTGTTCAGAAATTATCAGACATTCTGTCCAGGGCGTTTCTGTTTGGATGTTCCCCGCATGCATGGTGGGTTCTCCCTTGGTGCTAGTTGAAAAATATGTATGTTAGGTTCATTGTTCTTATTGTTTTGGCCTTTGTAGGGAGTGAGCGTGTGCGTGGTTGTGTGTTCTGTGTGATCCTGTCCTGTGGATGGACTGACGACCCCCCTGGCCACAGAGATGTCAGTCAGTCATTTTCTACCGCTTATTCCATAGTGGGTCGCAGGGGAGCTGGTGCCTATCTCCAGCAGTCTATGGGTGAGAGGCGGGGTACACCATGGACAGGTCGCCAGTCCATCACAGGGCAACACACAACAACCACGCACACACTCATTCATACACCTAAGGGCAATTTAGAGTGACCAATTAACCTAACAGGCATGTCTTTGGACTGTGGGAGGAAGCCGGAGTACCCGGTGAGAACCCACGCATGCACGGGGAGAACATGTAAACTCCATGCAGAAAGACCCCCGGCCGGGATTCGAACCCAGGACCTTCTTGCTGCAAGGCAACAGTGCTACCAACTGCGCCACCGTGCAGCCTTCTACCCACAGAGATGCCTGTTTAAAAAGACAAAGTATGCATAGTTGAGACTTCATGCAATACTTTAAAAAACAGCAAATATTTGTTGGCCTGATGCTCTATAATCACATTTAGATTTACATTACTGGTGCTCAAGTTCACAGCTTGGTCTATATTGAATTAAACCTGCATAAATTGAATGTAACCGTAAAGCTCATTGGTGTGTTTCTAATTACTGAAACAGGGGAGCCTTATAGAAATTCTCCTATAGGATACTTTTACTGTTGAGTAAGGTATTTTGTTTTGATAATTGGACCAACCTAACTAGTATGAACTTTATATATATAGAAACAGCTTTCCTTCCATTTAATGCATTTTTGCACCCAGGGGTGTATGAGCGTGACATCACCACCAGAAAATGCGTTGAGGTGACATGTTTGCACATCGCCTTGGTGAGCACCTATTGTCTTTGGGGTCATGTGGAGGTTGAGCAGTTTGCCCATGTTAGTGTGGTGGATGAAATGATAGAACGGCAGCAGCCCCCCTCCCTCCACGCCTCCAGCTCCCTCAGAGTCAGGGGGGGATAGAGGGGGCCATGGGATCAGTTGAGTGGCTAGCCTCATTACTGTAAGGTCTTTTGCGTGCCTGAGTGGCGCTGTAGCTAGTTGATGAGCAGATGTTGGACTGTTGCTTTTAATTAATTCCCATTGACCTTTGTCTGGGTGATATTGAGCGTATGCCCACATTGACTGTATCTTTATTTTGCAGTCATGACACTCCTTTAGCTGTTTGCTTGTTAAAAACTAAAGCAAGTGCACTATGAGCTGATTTCAAGTGTTTTTCTGTGTTTCTGCAGAGCCACGAAAGACACTGCACAGCGCTCCAGCTAGGCAACTCACGGCTCAGGCTTCGTATCACATTTTCACCTTTAAACCTACAAAAACCAACTTCAAGAAGCCGATCTTTAAAGTAAATCCACCAAAAAGCTCGAACCAGCCTGTGGGCCTGCAGATCTCTTCTCCACCAGTGAATACTGAAACACTTTGCCCTGGACAAGAGACTGGAAACTGTGAAAACACAGTGGAGCCCAATAATCTGGCTCCGGGGGTGTCTACAGTACCAACCCCTCCCAGCTTTGAAAATGAATCACCAGTACCAGAAAACACATCTGAGGACGAGAGTGTTTTCTATACCCCAGAACTTTTTGAGGATGAAAGAGATGAAGGAAGACCACACAAAGAGAACCCTGTGTCACCTCCCAGAGTTGGTGCTGGTACAGAGAGCTCAGCCCTTCCATCCGAACAACTGGTTGGGTCTGAACATGCCCAAGGGTTAGCCACTGCTTTTGATGGACAAAATGCTGTTTCAGTCAGTAAGCAAAGTACAGAGCTAACACAGGGACAGAAAGAGGGCACCAGAGGATGGCAGCTAAGTGAGAAAGGAGAGGAGGACGTGACCCAGAGCAGACAGAAAGGAAGTAGACTTCACAGATTGTCCAGCTCCAGGCAGAGAATCCCCTTCAATCAGAAAGGTAACCACCAGCCTGGACACTCAGAGTAGATCCTTAAAGAAAAGGAAGGTTTCCACCAAATATTAGCAGAAGACTCAAAGCCTTGCAATGAACGGACCATGTTTGTACTGGATCTTGCTTCTTGATTTTTAATTGAAGTTTTGATCTTAAATTGCTTGTTTCCACAGTGATGCTAAGCATGTTATATGCCTCAGGCAATTAATACACACTTCCACTGTGCATACAGTAGATGATGAGCCTTGAGCCATCTCTGGTCAGCTGCTTATGCACTGTGACAGCGCTTCTTATTAAGGCCCATTCTCAGCTCAGATACATAGAACCAACCAACATTATCAAGATTGCTGCACAAATTGAACATCTTTTTTGGGCAAATCATTAAAATACAAAAGCAGGAACTCATCTGCTTTCTGCAGAAGTAAATAATTATTTAGTTCAGTTTAATGATGTGTCTGTAGGTAATGGCTAAACAAAGGGGAAGCTCTATTATGCCTGATTTAGTCCCAGATGGAGGACCATCTTATTTTGGTTCTCTTATTAAGTAATTTTAGGCTACACACTGAATTACTGTTTATTGGTTGTGTGTACTTGTTTCACTTAGAAAACATACAGATCAGTAGCTATAAGTCAAGCTACAACCAACTGTTACAATGGTTATATTTTGTTCTGTTCCTTCAGTGATTTTGTTCTTCTAATACAGTTGTTCTAAATCCTTCAGAGCCATGGGTAGAAAAGCAATAATACCACAAAGAATACCACGTTACAAGCAGACTCGCTGCAGCTTTCATTAAATAAAACAGATAAAATCAGTAAAAGCTGTACAAGGTGTCATTACTAAGGCACTAATGATGTGCTGCTTTGTGTTCTCTCCATTGGTTGGATTTGGGTTTTCTTACATTTGTGGTTGGTTATTTTTGTGAAACAGACCAAGAGACCCATAGATGATCTCTGAGGTTTCACCATCTGAGCAATCAGAAATATACATCGTGGTATTTTCTCCCAATTATGCTGTTGTTGGAGGTTTTGATGATTTCTTTACCCTATGTGATAATACAAATGAAATGTCAATGTTTATTTCTTGAATAAACACAGCTATAATATCTCATGTCTGGATGTGTAAGAGAATGAAATGTGATGTAACAATGAAAACAATCTGAGATCTTTACTATTTTAGACCACTCACTTGTTAATTACTGATTAAAACATTTCTTAGGGATTGTAAATATAGAAAAAATTGGACTTTGTGTTTCTGAATTTACACAGAACACAGTAGTAAGTGTGTTACCTGCTGTAAAACAAACTAGTTTAATGATCTCAGCAGAAGATGAAGAACTTTGGACTGTCCATCTGAGGTAACAGCTAGTCAGTGCCCAGACCTTACCTATGGACCTATGGTCTGAAAAAGACTCCAGTCTGCACCGTTTAGGAACCTGTGCTGATACTTTGGACCAGATCGGGACATCCCTAAACTTGTCATTTCTGACCTTGCATGTAGCCTTTAATCAGCACTTTAAGCACCATGTTATCTCATTTAATCTAGTTGATGCTGAGTGTAGGATCATCAAACAGGCTGAGTGGAAGGAAGACTGAACAATGACATGGAAGATGATTACTCTGATTTGATCTGTCTCATTAAATGAAAAAAAAAACTTCACCAATGTGAGATCTGTGCACAGGAGGCAAGTGTTCCATTAAAGCCTCTCTGCGCCTATCAGCTGCCTAACCAAGACCCTCGTCGATGTAATCAAGCATGACCTCTCGTTAACATAATGAAAACTCACAGCGTACAGAGGCCTGCGAATGTGTGTTAAAAGCACTGAATGGGCAGCCCACATTACTCAAAGACTCGGTTGTGGTTTGCAATTATAGTGTTTTGTCCATTAACATTCAGTCTCTTCTTCAGCCGGAACATTAAATTAGTATTTAGAGACATTGTGTTAAAATTACAGCTGAGACAATGTAACAAAGTCCAATGCTACTAAAAATCAGCAACAGCCTGTTTCAGGTATTCTAAAAGTAATTCTTCACACACAAGATTCCAGTTTATAGCCAAACTGGAAAAACTACTCAGGAAAAGCTAATCGGTGTAACTCGAAGAGCAAAAGACTTGTGTTTCATTCAGTGGGTTTAAACACATTAAAGCTATCTACATCATTATGGAATTTCCATGCCATTCCCACTTAATGTCAATGATGGTTAAAGTTATAACTGGACTGAATTTATAGGACTTCCAATCTTTTGCCACCGTGGCCCATCTTATTGTAGCTTATATCTGCAGCTGGTAAAAATAAGGATTAAACATGTCTGTTTTTTTCCCGAGAATTATATTTTTAATATCTCTATTTACTTCAAATTGTCTGAGTAAACCACACATACAAAGAAATCTAAACAAATCAGTCCACTAATAAAGTTATGGGTAACGAAAATAATGTACAAAATGGCAAAGAAATCCAAGGAGACCAGCTTAAATCTGTCAGTATTTAGAAAGCATCCCTGCTGCTATTTGCAGATCAATATCAGCTGGTTTAATATTAACTGTTGGCCCATAAGAAGGTTTCTTATTACCAAAGTATTGATTTATGAATGCAAAGAGGCCCTCACAAAAAGTCTTACTGTTGCAAAACACACTAAAGGCAATGTGTACAGCTGCATCTCTGAATGTTCATAAGCTGGAAGTGGAAAGTACACCATTTCATCCGCGACCATGGGCCCCTTGTAAGATTTCTGACAGAGGAGTCAAAAGAGATGTGCAGCCAAGGAGCACTCGCAGAGAACGTCCTGCAAATGGCAGGTACCAGTTTTTGCATGAAAGCATGAAAAATAGCTCATCCACAACTGCCCCTATGCACACTTGATGTACAAGACTCCACTGCTGAAGAAAAAGCATATTGAAGCTTGAATAAAGTTTGCTGCAGAAGACTTGGACTGGGAGAATGTAGTTTGGTCAGGTGAACCCAAAGCTGAACTCTTTGGATATCACTGAACACTGTTGGGGGCAGAATGGTTCTGCACATGACTCCAACAGTTTTGAATTTGGCCAACCCTATTGTTTTTTTTTTAGCCTGAGGAGAGCATATATGTCACCTTTTAAGAAGAAATGCATACTATAAAATGTTCAAGAAGCCACATTCTTTGTTACAGTAATTTACTCTATGATTTGTGCCAGTATGGCTTGCAAATACACAATTATTGAGATTAGTGAAGGTGCTTCATTAGACATTTTTAAATCTGCCAGAGGCAACCTCAGTGAATTAATTCTATAGCTGAAAATATTCACTAGGGTGGAATGATGCCATAATTAGTACAACAATATCAGTCTGTTTCAAAGAGCCGTTGTAGATGCTGATGGCTGCGGGCAGGAAGGATCTCCTGTCGCGCTCTGTCTTACAACAGATCTGAGGAAGCCTCTGACTGAAGACACCCTGTTGTTGTACGACAGTCTCATGAAGAGGATGCTCAGGGTTCTCCATAATGTTCTTTATATTGTGATGAATTCTTGTTTGAACAATCATCTCAAGAGCTCCCAGAGGAGTCACCAGAACAGAGCCAGCCTTCTTTATCAGTAGCTGAGTTTTCAGGTCTCTGTCTCTGATGCTGCTACTCCAGCAGATGATGGCAGACAAGATTGCACTTTCTGTAACAGACTTATAGAAGATATGCAGCATCTTGCTGCAAACACCAAAGGTCCTGAAGGTCCTAAGCCTCCTCAAGGGGTAGCACTTCTGTAAAGTATTTATTAATAAAAATCTTTAGTCTCATTAATAAAAGTGATCAGTCCCATTATCTGTAATTAAATAATCTGATGGAGTAAATTCTTTAATCATTAATCATAACCTTTATTGCCTAATATACAAAAAGAAATGAGTTTTGTGTAATAAACGTATATTGAAATTAAATGATTATATTGGAATTAGTCACAAATAAATTCAATCTCTAGTAATGTAATTTATTTTCATAATTAAGTAAGAAACAAAAACAAAACATGACCCAAACATGTTAACTTGAAACTAAAATTACTTAAAAACAATGTGAGAATGAATGTTTTCTAATATTTAGCTGATTAATAGTCTAATCACCCTTTTCCACTAGTACCTACTCAGCACGGCTCAGCTCAGCTCTACTCTGTCGTGATTGTAGACGATTTCCTGACCCACCTGCAAAATCAGACTGAGACAGACTTGATCTTAAAAGATTTCTTTTAACCAGGGTATACGCAGTTCTTTGATCAAAACACGGCATTTTTTGAAGATCTGAGGAACATCATCTATGGGGTAAAACATTATTTCAGCTCTACCTTTTTCATTGGCCTTGGTAGAAGTGACTAAATGTGAGGAAACAGATCATATCTGAGCGTTTGTGTCATTTATTGTAACAGTTGGAGATGGCATTACACGCTTAATAACGTTGAGAAATCACTGCAGAGCGGGCAGATAAAATGTAGACATTCAGGCCACTGATGTAACCACCTAAATCACACAATGCACCTGCATCTTTGTCAGATTGTAGTTGGCACCCACGATTTCTTGTTTTGCCATGTGAACCTGCAGCTTTTCCAAACTGGACACATGCTGTACCAGGAGGTATCTGCCAATCAATAACCACTCCCACCCTCTATAATCCGATTTACATTGGTAACCGCTTCCAGGGCCTTGGGTAGTTTTTATACCTTCATTGATTTTTAAATCCTTCTGCCTTTTTTCTTTAAATGCAGACACTGTGCTTTGCTGTGTCTGTTGAAGGTAGTTTCATGCTTTGGCAGCAAATTTTTGACCAGAAGAACATGGTGTTTTTGGGTTTGCCTTTCCCAAATCCCAAATGCCCTTCAGAAAAATAGTCAAATGAAGAAATGTCATTCATATTTTGCTCCTTTTGAGATTTGCTGTGTAAATACTGGTTTTATTGTATAATGTATTTAGGAAAAGCTTTCATGCTTAACAAATTGTTACAGTTATTGTTGTGACATTTAATCTCACTTATAATGCTTACCGTATTGATTTTACAGAGATTTCCGCTGCGTTCTTCAGTAAACTTAAACATTTTCTTTTCTTAAAATGAAATTTGTGAAACACTGAACATAGTTGGTGAGTTCAGGGGGCTCCATTAGTGATAATCCTTCTCTAACTGCAGAATTTTTCAGACTTGAGTCACTTTTGAGATTATCACTGTGACCTCCTAGATTTAAAAGATTAACCCTGAATGACTGGTAAATTCAGGTTAAACAGCGCCTTTCAAAACTTTGTCGTACTTTCATCTAAACTATTTGGTTTTATACTTATCCATTCCTTGATCCAGTTGTTTTGCTCTGTATTCTGTACATACGTTTTGCTTGATATTAGATTATGAATATGTTTACATGCATATACATAGAATATATGGTGTATTGTGTCATTTCTTTACTGTCATGTTAAAAACGCAGACAAAATCATTTATACTTTCAGGAAAATACTTAAATGTTGTTGACTGAACCTGGAATTGATCCAAAACAATATGAAAAATGAAGGGAAACATTTTGGATCATTGCAAATTTATCAAAAGTGTGAAGATTGATAATTTCATTTAAATTAATAAATATTAGCTGTCCACTACAGAGAAGTTATCAAATGCTCTTTGTCCTTTATAATCTTCATTATCTGGGGTTTTATTTTGAATTATTGTATTAATATTCAGCATTGTTGCTGTTATTTTATGTTTTTGTTTGTGAGTTAACAGTCTGACCATCTGGATCACACCGTGAGTTTCATTAAGCTCATTGACTGAAAGCAGTTCTTTAGCCCCCTCTCTGTGAGGGGTTTGAGCTGCACTACGGCCTACCCTTCACTGTTTCTGAAGCGTTTTAAGTTCCTGCAGTTCAGCTGTGAGGTTGACAGACACCATGTTGCTCATAAAGCTTTGGAGTGTCTGGGTCTGCAGTCAGTCAGGACCCCATCCAACACCCTCGGCGAGGGCCACATAACGCACTCAACACAGCAGCTTCAGCCGTTATCATCTTGGTTTGTTGTCACAAGCTTTCCCATCTTTCCTAACCATCTCTATTGTCTGTTTCTGTTTACTAATGTTCTTTTGTCAGTTTCCTGACTGGCTGTCATAGTTATACACTGCTCAAAAAAATGAAGGGAAGACTCAAATAACGCATCCTAGATCTGAATGAATGAAATATTCTCATTGAATACTTTGTTCTGTACAAAGTTGAATGTGCTGACAACAAAATCACACAAAAATCATCAATGGAAATCAAATTTATTAACCAATGGAGGCCTGGATTTGGAGTCACACACAAAATTAAAGTGGAAAAACACACTACAGGCTGATCCAACTTTGATGTAATGTCCTTGAAACAAGTCAAAATGAGGTTCAGTATTGTGTGTGGCCTCCATGTGTCTGTATGACCTCCCTACAACCCCTGGGCATGCTCCTGATGAGACGCCGGATGGTCTCCTGAGGGATCTCCTGCCAGACCTGGACAAATGCATCCACCAACTCCTGGACAGTCTGTGGTGCAACTTGACGTTGGTGGATGGAGCGAGACATGATGTCCCAGATGTGCTCAATCGGATTCAGGTCTTGGGAATGGGCGGGCCAGTCCATAGCTTCAATGTCTTTATCTTGCAGGAACTGCTGACACACTCCAGACACATGAGGTCTAGCATTGTCCTGCATTAGGAGGAACCCAGGGCCAACCGCACCAGCATATGGTCTCACAAGGGGTCTGAGGATCTCATCTCGGTACCTAATGGCAGTCAGGCTACCTCTGGCGAGCACATGGAGGGCTGTGCGACCCTCCAAAGAAATGCCACCCCACACCATTACGGACCCACTGCCAAACCAGTCATGCTGACCGATGTTGCAGGCAGCAGATC
>JAHUTJ010051290.1:0-14590 GCA_036250325.1 Characodon lateralis
AGTCAACGCCAGTGACTGTCCACTGTCTCTACATGCTCATCCAGGAGGAGTGACTGCTACAAGTCTCTGACTCGATGAAATCTGCTGGGTTTCCTTAGATAGAAAAACTTTTTATTCAATTTGAATAAATAACTGAAGCTGACTGCACCGTTCAATGGTTAGGATTAATTGGAATGTATGTACCTGACTTTTATGAAGTGCCTTGAGACGACATGTGTTGTGAATTGGCGCTACATAAATAAACTAAATTGAACTGAATTAATAAAAGTCTCCAAAACCCATAAAATGTTGTCAGCAGTCACCTGTTACTGTTGATTTGCAAGGAAACCCTTTCTCTCTAAGAATGAATGAACAAATGACTTTATTTCAAGTGCTTCCAACATTAAAAGAAAAACATAACAACAGAAAAGAAAGCTGTATATATATATATACACAAACAAAAATATTAGCAAAAACAAAAGAATACCATAATTGAATAAATTTCAGCTCAAAAGAGAGCAGGCAGAAGAAAACCTATGGATTCCTTCTCCTTTCACTTTTTACATATTCACTTCCATACCTTGAATAACAAAATGATGTACAATTACTTACACATTAGATAATAAAAGTAAAGATAACAAATTTGGCTACACCACACCATTAAAATTCATCAACAGAGCCGTTCACAATTAAAACCAGAAAGTGTAACTTCACTCTTTTGGTACCCAGACATGAGTTACAACATTAAAGGCCAGTAGTAACTTTCAAAATAAATTGCATTAACCTACTTCCAGCACAGCCAGGAACAGGAACAAGAAGGGAGTAACAGCGGACTTCCTGTGACATCACTGTTTGAAAAAAAAACCCACGCGTTTCAACAAACTGACCTTTTCCAAACAGGTCCCTAGCGGAACTGGAAGGAGGGACACAGCGCGCTAATTTCTGTTGCTGGCAAACAGATATTACTCTTCAAACTGGATCCAAGAGTGTCATACAATCACACGATCATATGCACTAAGTTAAGCAGGAATGAATTACTGTTTGTGTATCCGGTATTCATTCATGAACGGGGGTAATTATGGTGCAAGCGTGGCTTGACTTTTCTTTCTCAGGTCTACAGAAGCAAACTGTGTTCCAGAGAGTTCCCAGCAGAGATCTTGTCTCTACAACGCCGGGTGGAGCGGTTTTCCCTGTCTAAAGGACGGACAATGGGACCGCAACACAACACATGCGTCAAGTTCAGCCCACAGCTACAGAGGTTAGCTGCAAGTAAACCCTTTATTCACCGTGGAGGCTTTCCTCAACTTCGTCGCCTTGGACAACTTCTCCTCGGTACGGTTCATGTAAGAGGTAGTGTTTGGACTGTCGAGGTCTGGGTTGTGTGTTTGCATTGTGCTTGCAACAATGTGTTCAGTTCCTAGATGGTGCGGGAGTTCTTAGGTGCGCTGGGGACAAATGTGGCTTATTCTGCTGATTGCATGGAGAAGTACTTAAGCAGGAGGCTGCCAGCACTTCGACGCCAGAGTGTTTGCCTTCAGTGGTAATGAACTCAGTCACCTCTAGTCTAAGCTTTGATTTTGTACACTAAGTCTTTGTGTATGCTCCCTCGCAGGCTGACACCCGACTCTTGGATTTACCTCGCTGAACACAGATTTCTGTCTCAGAAATTTTGTTGGTCAAGACTTCCTACATTTTGAGGATTTCGTTTCCTAGACTCCTGACTTCTACCAGACTCCACTCTAGCTGGCACCTTCCCTGCTTCCTCCGTTTCTTGGATCAAGACATAAGCGTACCCTATCCACCATTAACCTCTGCATTAACCTCTTCCAAGATTTCATTTTCCTGGTCATCTGAAGCTAAGGCAGCCTTTCAGGCTTCAAAAAAGAACTTCTCTCAAGCACTATGAGGATGAGGAAACTCCATCCTTGTGCTTTCTTTACCGTAGGTTCAGCAACACTGAAAGGAATTATGATGTGGGGGACAGAGAACTACTAGGCATAAAACTAGCCCTTGAGGAGTGGCGCCACTGGCTAGAGGGGGCCAAGCATCCCATCCAAGTCTGGACAGATCATAAGACCCTGGCCTACCTTCAGTCTGCTAAGAGACTCAACCTACGCCAGTTGCGGTGGTCTTTATTCTTTTCTCGTTTTGATTTGTGCATCTCTTTCAGACCTGGATCTAAAACGCTAAGGCTGATGCCCTCTCCAGATAGTTTGTCGCTGAGGATTCGGTGAAGGAACCAGCTCCCATCCTGCCGCTGATTTGGACAATAGGGGCACTCAGGTGGGAGATAGAAGACACTATTATTAGGGTTCAACAACAGGAACCTGACCCTGGCACTGGACCATCCAACTGCATCTATGTTCCGTCCCAAGTACGTTTCAGACTCATCGACTTGCTTCATACAGCCAGATTTTCGGTTCATCCTGGGGTAAGCAGGACTATAGCATTGGTTCAGAGGAGGTTTTGGTGGCCGTCCTTACATAAGGATGTAAGGGAATTTGTTCAGGCTTGTACAACCTGTGCCAGAAACAAGTCAAGTAACCAGCCACCTGCAGGTCTCCTCCAACCCCTCAGCATTCCTAATCGGCCTTGGTCCCACATTGGATTGGACTTCGTTACTGGACTACCACTCTCCTCAGGTATGACAACCATTCTCATGATTGTTGATCGGTTCTCCAAGGCATGTCAGCTCTACAAACTGCTAAACTTCTCATTAAACATGTTTTTCATTTACATGGGATTCCACAAGACATTCTGTCCGACTGAGGTCCACAGTTCATCTCTCAGGTTTGGAAATAGTTTTGCATAGCTCTAGGAGCTAAAGTTTCATTGACTTCAGGTTATCACCCTCAGTCCAACGGCCAAACTGAAAGATTAAATCAGCAACTGGAATCCACTTTACGTTGTCTCACATCTACAAATCCCCCAGATTGGTGCTCATACTTACCTTGGGTTGAGTATGCATTCAACTCGCACGTTTCTACAGCTAATGGACGATCTCCGTTTGAGGCTTCCCTTGGTTACCAGCAACCCCTGTTTTCAGCTGACGAGAAGGATATCACGGTTTACACAGATTTCGGTCTCAGAAATTCTGTTGGTAAAGACTTCCTACGTTTTGAGGAATTCGTTTCCTAGACTCCTGACTTCTACCGGACGCCACTCTAGCTGGCAGCTTCCCCCCTGCCTCCCTGCCTCCTCCGTTTCTTGGAGGTGACTGTGGCTCAGTAGGAAGAGTAGTTGTCATGCAAACAGAAGGTTGTGAGTTCGATTCCGGCCTCCTCCTGCCTTATGTCGATGTGTAAAGTGCTTTGAGTGGTCTGTATGACTAGAAAGGCGCTATATAAGTTCAGTTCATTTACATAAGCGTACCCTGTCCTCCTTCCAAAGTAAGCATCTGCAGGTTGGTTTTTCCAGTCAGCCTTCAAACAGGAAACATCTGAACGAACTCTGCTACATAAACCGAGACCCCGAATCTCTCAACCCCTGGCGACCTGACTGCACCTACTTAGTAAGCCGTTCACCTGAATATCTTAATTATTTATCGTTAATCCTGCCTTACTATAGTTCCTTGTCTCACCAGCTCTCTTCCCCTTCCTTCCAAGCAGTTGAAGATTCACTCGTTCACGTTCCTGATTATTTGTTGCACAATAAAACATAATTTTACTGATTTTCATTCTCCAGAGAGTACTTCTGTATGCGGGTCAGATCTATTCCGAAAACAATGACATGGACAGGGATTAGTTTAGAGTTAAATAACTTAAATGTTCATTTAATGACGTTTGTTTTGTTTGTGTTGAGAAACTCAGCTACAGTAAGTGCTAACAGACTAGTACTCAGCTAAGGATGTGTTCTGTGTTGTGTTTTTTAAAGTTAAGACAAACTTTATTTGAAGGGTGGTTTTTGAACACAGATCAGCCATTACGCGCCATCCACGCTTATGCATTTCAACCCTTTTATTAGTGGTATTTTAAAGGTATGTGTTTGATTCCGGTAACCAGCTATAAACTTCTTTTTTTAGCTCCAACCGCCAACGAAAGAACACATGCTCGCCCACTTTATGAGTCAGCTGAAGATGATTTACCCAGGAAGGTTATTAGTTTCCAATCTAGAAAGTAATATTTCCTTAAATAATATTTTACTAACCGTGATAACAAATTAAACACCATTAAGATCCGTTTATCCAGAGGTATCCAAGGTTTGGCTCTTATTCAAAATATTTCCATAAATATTTTAATATTCCCTTGAAATTTCTTATATCTTAATAAAGGCAGTTAATAAAAACACTTGTTGAAAATTGGTCATCCAGAAGGTTGGTTTTATTCAGCAAATCATTCTTTAAAATGTAATTTTATTAAAATAATGTTTTATCTGATCTTGCATTGTGAATGGTTGTTTAATACTAATACTAATTATTGCCTAAGTTAGTCTTGGAACTAACTTAACTTCATTTCCAGATTCTTCAAGATAATCCTTGGTTCTCATACATAAATAACATTGCATGGTAATGTTGCATTACTCTTTTGGTCATGGTTTTCAACCATCTTTGTTTCACTTGATTATATTGTACATAGCCCATTAGTCTTCCTTCTTCTTTCATTTTGTTTGGTAGTTTAGTCGGGTTGTTTTAGCATAGTAAAGAGTTCTTGATTGAAATATGTTTGACTTGGAGTTGACTTAATTTTGTTAATAAATTCTTGTATTTTAAGAAGTTGTGTGAATTCATTGTGTGTGTGTACAGAGTTTTGCTGTTCAATAATGCCAGAGCTTGGCTCATCCCTTTCAATTTTGTCCTAATACCACTGCCTTATTAGGCTGGTATTTACAGGAAAACCCTTAACAGACCAAAATATTATTTAATAAATATTAAAGTATTAATATTAAATAATATATTCATAATCACAACAACTCCTAATGTCACCCCACTTCAACCACATACTCCTAAACTGTTATCCTTTTTTTAAACTGATTTATGTGATTAGTTTATTTCAAGCCACTATCCGACCAATTCCACAAATCCATGCCACACATCCACATAGTCAAACTCCTAGCAGTTGGAATACTTTGTTTTTGTTTAAAAACCTTTTCCATGTAAATTGTAACCCTCATCTCTGTCATTGAACATAAATGCCAGACTTCCAGAGGGAATGTAGACAAAGACCTGAACATCTAGATGTTCTTTGGTCATCGATCTAAAACCATATTATCTGGAGACCAAAACAGAAGACATGTTTTGAATAAATCAAATACAGAATTCCTGGAAAAGTGTCAAGCATGAAGGTGGAAGTGTCATGCTTTTAGGGATGCAGCTGCATGCTGCAGCTGGACCTGGCAGCTCACCATCGACTCCAACATGCATGAAGAAATGTGAAGCCAAAGCCTAGATCTTGTTCTCATTGAGATGCAATGGGGTGACTTGAACCACACTTAACATGCTAGGACCCCTCAACCATCTTGCAGTGGAAAGAAAGGAGTGGGGCAAAACCTTCCTCAGAACAAAATAAGGACCTGATAGATGGCTACAAGAAGCCACTCACTGAGGTTGTTTCAGCCGAAGGATGTAAGATTAGGTCAGTGCCCCACAAATAGTGGCCCACAGTCCACATCCGGCCCGTGATTTGCCTATTTCTGGACTCCACGAAGCCAGCTTGCTGTCAGCAGCCTGCAGTCAGTTCGGTTCCTGATCCAGGAAAACACAAAAGACCTTGAATCCCAGTCCTGGATGGTGATCAGATCTGGATTTCTGGTTAGAAATATGGGAACATTCTTTGAAGAAACACAAAAAATCTTCCCATTAGCCACACCTGCTTCACTGCAAAGTGAGTTACCTGACCTCCAGCAAAACATTGCACTCAAAGAGATTCAGTGTGACATTATCACCTTCTGGACAAAGATGGTGACTGCAATCAATTTCTCTGCTAAGATTGCGCACCATTGTCTCACAATGTTTGGCTCTGCTTACAGCTGTGAATCTGCCTTCTCAACAATGAACTTGGTCAAGAACAAGTACCGCAGTCGACTGACAAATAAATACTTGCATCAGTGTCTTCACCTGGACATTACCCCATTTGTTCACAGTCTTGGTAACAGAACATGCCATTTCTCTCTGTAGCACTTCTGCCGCTCTATAAGCTTGGAGACTAGAATGGAGGGTGCTGGGGTTCAGTTAACAGCAGAGGGGATACCACAATGGGTATAAGACCTCAAGAACATGCAAGCATTAGGTGAAGCATAAGGCCTTGTTTTATTAACTACATTAAACACTTGTTAACTTAAGAGTCGGTATACCCTGAACAAAACAATGAAGAACAAATCACTTGTTAGAAACAGAATGACTATACTAATATGAACTGTTTTCAATATACAGCGAATAACCCGATACACACGTGTAAGTCAGTACAGTCTGGTACTCATGAAACCGCAGTGAAACACCATTGCAGGCCAGATTGACAAAACATTGAGAGCACTGAAATCCTAAGGTATAAAGTGTGTTGAAAGTCACAGGAAAAGATTGAGTACGATGAAATCATCAAAAGAAAACATGGAGTGCGTTGAAACTATGCCATCCAGCTTAGCTTAGCAATAGGTCACCGTCAGGCCTCGCCTATCTCTCGACTTGGCCGCTCTCCCAGCTTCTCAAACCTCTTCTGGACTTCGGCTTCCACCTCGAAGTCGGTCTCCTTTTCTCGAATCGGATACTCCTTATTCTTTTTTTCTGTCCCTTTGACCTCCGTCGTCATCCTCTCCAAGCCTCAGGGCAAAAAAAACCTTCCTCTTTCCCGTCTCCGGGGAAAAACTCACTTCTCTCTCTCTTGTCCTGCCCCAGTTCTTTGACGGACTCTCTCCGTGACCAATCAAAACAATGAGTGCGTTGAAACCATGTCAGCCAGCTTTGCTTAGCATTAGCTCACCATCACGCCTCGGGTCTCTCTTGACTTGGCCGCTCTCCCAGCTTTTCAAACCTCTTCTGGACCTCGGCTTCCACCTTGGAGTCGGTCTCCTATTCTCGAATGGGATACTCTCCAAGTCTCAGGGCAAAAAAAAACTCCCTCTTTCCCGTCTCCAGAGGAAAACTCCTCACTTTGCGGACTCTCTCCGTGACTAATCAAATCACAGAACAAAACAAAATTCAATGAGTGTCACTTAAGTCACCCTAACTAAATATTTCTCTGTCCTCCAATATTTCCAATAAAACACTGATTTTAACCCATTTGGAAATTTTCAAAACAGTACTGTTTCACAATTAATAATGCTAACCAACTTAATTAATAAGTAGCCACTATTGTTCTTTACATTCCAAGATCACGGTAAAGTTTCTTCCATACTTTCCGAAATAATAAAACATTACAAACTCCATAGTTGTCACAAATGTTATGAAAACATTTACCTCTTAATATATTTATGTTATGTTTCGATCTGCTCAAGATTTCTACTACTCGTAAAATGCATAACATTTTACAATGTTATACAATTTTACCAAAATTATTCTATGGAGTGGCTGATTTTTTGCTTAAATAAAAAATACCTTTCGTTGTTTTCTTTACCAAGTATTTTAATTTTTGAATTTCACAGTTTCTTGAAACAACTTAGAATTGCACGTTTTCCCTTTTGTGGCCCTTTTGTATTCCTATTTTTTTCAAGAGTTTTAAACTCCCTCCTCACAATTGTTTTAATTTTTGCAGGGGTGCTCTTTCAAGTATTTAAAGTTATATTGCATACATCATGGTTACTTTACTTGTTCTTCGTTAAGAGGGGGTGAAGCAAGATCTGTAAAATACAGCCATGCACTTTTGTAAACTAAAGTCTACAAAGTTTTCGAGGCATTTTTTTGTTTTCATGAGGTGTCTATCGTCTGCCAAATTGTTCTGTACCAGAATTTAATTGCTCTCCTTTTCAGTATTCCTGTGCATCGGATTAGTTAGGCCCGAGCAGGAAGGCCTGCAAAAAGGCCTATTGTAATTGTGGTGTTTCTTATTCTTTGTCTTTTTTCCATTGCGTCTTTGCGGGGCAATTTGGGGACTTTGCCAAGCCCCTAGATAGACACAATTTTACCCAAAATTGTCCCCCGCGTGATATTTTAGTTCTGCAATTTGGTCGTCAGTGGGCGTGGCCCGGAGTGGGCGTGGCCAAACATATTGACCACGCCCCCAAAAGTGAGATAGGCCGAACCGTAAGTCGTACAGATCTGAAATTTGGCACACTGCTAGAACTCCTCAAACCAAGAAAGAAAACTCACTTGGGGGTATGCCCTAAAATGGAAGTTGGCCATTTTGGATTAAAGGGAAATTTTTGGCCGTTTTTCACTTTTACTCACCTCGAACTTTAATAAACTCCTCCTAGGGATTTTGAGCTATCGGCTTCACATCAATATCAAGGCGGCGGGCTGCAGGGGAGGCTACAGTGTGTGGGGTGAGAGTGTTGTGTCCTCTTCTTGGATGTGGGGTCACCGGCATTTGGATCGGCTGAGTGGTGGTGGTAGAGCTGAGCTGGATAATGTTTCTCCCTGGGCTATCGTTGCAGTGGCAGTGATGTGATGTGTCTGTGTGGTTGTAGGGACGTGGTGGGTGATGGCCTCGAGTGCTTTCCGCTGGCTGGGGGCCTCTTGTTGCGTGAGTTTGTCCCATCTTGGTGTGGGGTCGGGGGTTCCGTTATGGCTCGGTGCTCGATGGTGTCTGCGTGTTGCACATGTAGGCGGGGACTGGGGGTGCATTGCGTGGGGCCCTTGCTATGCCGTCGCAATGTGCTGTGTGGTGGTGGCGGGTTGTGGCAGGGATGCTTGGAGCCTTGCGCTGTGTGGGTGTCACTTTGTCGGTTTTTTGGGGATGAACTCACCTGTGGGGCTGTGTCTAAGTGCTGTGGGGAGAGGAGTCATGGCGTTTGGATTCGGGGGCATGTGTTCGATATCTCTGTATAGTTGGGGGTGGCCCTGTGGGGAAATTCATGTTGGGGTTCATTGGGGGTGGGGGGCTCATGGGGTTGGGATCGGAATTCATTGGGGAGGTTGGGACTATTTTTTTCTGTGGCGGCTCTGGTTGGCGGGCTAGTTTGGACCGTGTAGACCCCTCTTTTGTACATAGCCCCCTCTCTGGATGAGGATGTGGGTCATTGGTCATTTACCTCTGCCTTTCTCCATCCCTGTTGGATGGAGTAAGGGGGAGTCAGGTTTAATCTAAACAGCTCAGTTATGGTTGAGGTGCAAACACACCCTCCATTTCTGCTACCTGTGCAACCCCTTCTCTTTTCCAATGGTTATAATCAGTCTGACAGAGAGAGGTACCCCCAATCCTTGTGGTTTTAGTATAACAATAGCCACCAGTGAGCTCTACATGGACAACCTTTATCAGTTTATTATTTTACTTAGTACACCTACACATAGCCCATTCAAAATGGCCAAACTCTACCACTGAGGGTCTGGGATGGGGTCGCTCAGGTCCAGACACGAGCCTGGGCTGGGCCGAACCAGATTCAGGTGCTGGGGCGGTCTGACTGTCTCCAGCACCGGAGGGAAGGGGAACCACCCCCTCTGTCCGGGGACTGATTGTCCGTATGGGGTATCGACACCCAGACCTGGGAGTACAGAGTATGTATGGGAAGTGTGAGCGAGTGTACAATGCCCATTGTTGTTTGTCTTTACGTTGGGTGTATGGGTGTGAGTATTTTTATGTGTACGCCTGAGGGTGGGAATGTGTGATTGTGACTGTGTGTGCCTGTTTTTTGTGTCAGGTTGGGTCTTGGGCTGCTCCCTCTCCTGGATCAGTTTAGGCCCCCTATCAAATGTGAGGCTTATTNAGTGTTTTTATGTGTACGCATGAGGGTGGGAATGTGTGATTGTGACTGTGTGTGCCTGTTTTTTGTGTCAGGTTGGGTCTTGGGCTGCTCCCTCTCCTGGATCAGTTTAGGCCCCCTATCAAATGTGAGGCTTATTTCCTCTCCGCCACACTACCTGCCGGTGGTTGGTGTCTCTGCCAGCCAGTGCACTTGTGATTCTTGGACTCCGGGGTTGGGTGCTTTGGTGTGTGCTGGCTCATTCTTGGTGGCTTCTTCCCTGGGCCTGGACCCCTGGACTCTGTCAGGCCTCTGCTTGGGGAGTGATATGTCCCGGGGTCTCGGGTCTCTCGGTCCGTGGCTGGATCTGCTCGATCATAGACAGCTGCTGTCGGGGCCTGTGGGCTCGTAGCTGCAGCTCCCTGGGGCTTCTGCACTGTGGCTGCTGGGTGGTTCCTCTGGGCATCTCCCCTGCTCTTCTCTTGGGGAGTTGCGGTTGTCCCGGCGGTGAGTCTCCTGGGGTTCCTGTGCTCTGGGGGCCTTTGGATGTGTGTGGCTTGGATCTCCTCCGTATCTGTCCCGGGTCCATGGGAACAGGTATGTGGCTCCTTACACTTACTATTGCATATTTTACGGAGAAACCTTGTATGCACATGTGTGCTCACACTCATTAGCTGTAATGCTCCACTTGTGAAAGTAAATCTGTTGGATACCTTATGCCCCTTTTCCACTGGCTCGATTTGGCCAGCCCGGAACAGCTCCGCACGGCTCTGCACATTGTGTGTTGCATTTCCATAGACCCGCTTTTGCTACGCTGAAGGGAACGCCTCCTGGAGGCGCGGCTTTAAAGCATCATGTGTTGTGCTGCATAACCGCGAATGAAACACCCAACTGCCAATGTAAAGAAGAAAAGACTGAAATGTGTTACAAAAACAAGAAGTAACACGTCTATCGCCTGGGGATTAAATCTGTTGACTGCATTGACAATCAGATTTGATGAGTAGGATTTTGACATCCGTTTTATTATTATTATTAAAGATTTCACTTTCCCTTTAAGAGACTTGGAAAGATTTGAATTAGGTCACATTTATTTCTAATAGTTGTTGCCTACACATTTATTCAGCTGCCGCTGAATATTGCAGTCTCCTATGATCGCCAGAAAAGCTTGCACCTCGTCGTTGCTCCAAGGGGTGACTTTTCCGGATAACTGTACGAACTCCATCATGTTTCTCTCACTCACTTGAATGCACGTTTGAAAATGCTGGTTGGTTTTTTTTTTTACGCTGGTCGACTCTTACGGCTATCCGCGCCCATGGCCAATCAGTGAACAGCCGTTTGTTCACGTCAGTACCGACACGGCCTCACTTAGCCCTGCTAAGAAGGAGGTACCAAAAAAGTAGGTACCGGTACTGAAATAACAGTAATGGAAATGCTCGCAAAGCGAGCCGAGTGGAGCCGAGTCGGGCAAAATCGAGCCAGTGGAAAAGAGGCATTACACATCAGTAGCTGACTCCCGTTAGAAGAAGAGTAGACAGTACGTGATAAGACAGAGTACAGATAACGTACCGAGTGCAGCTCTTAAATTACATTTCTGTGTTTTAGCAGGTAAACCAAGTTTTAAATGAGATATAAGTAATAGACAACAGTAGTAATGGACCATAAGTGCCTTACAGTGTAACGGATGTTGAGCTAAAGGGTGAATTTATGTGCCTCTGTGTTTGCAAAGCCAGTTTGCCACGTCGGGTATCAAAGATGGCGGACTCATAGTCCACGTCGATCGCAGTGATGAACCAGAGAACTGTTTTATGCTTTGTGAGTTTGCAGGTTATAGGCTAACTGTTGAGAGACACACAAGTTCTGTGAATGCATGAGTTTAGGGCCAAAACCTATAGTAAACCAAGTAAATGGGCAGTGACACGAGATGTTGGGTTAAATGGATATACTGAGCTAAGTGTAAAGCTAAGCTAAGAAGTAAATTTGTGGGTCTGTATTAGTGCTAAGACACTTGTTGGTCTGTGATGAAAGTCCTTAGGAGCCACACATGTATTTTGGGTTGCAGATGTACTAAATGTGTGTTTGTTGGCTAATCAGAGGAAACATAAAATGCTTTCTGGTTCATTTCATCAAGGGGAATTACAATTGAAACACGGTAAAAGCCGTCTATTTGAAATATGTTTGATTTAGTAAATACTGTTCCTAAGGCTATTTCATCAGAGGTTAAATTAGCGATTAAAAGCAGTGTTTGTAAACACTATAAAACTGTATAAATATAAAAGTAATGTAATTGGTTACATTAAGAATGAATACAGTGTTAAGAGTGTTCTACAGTATGAGTGTGTTTCGTCCTAACTACTACTAGAGTGTTTTACAGTATAAGCATATTGTGTGCTCATTGTTCTGCTGGTTAGAAGAACAGTAGTCAGTACGTGATGAGACAGTACAGATAATGCACCAAGTGCACTACTCACCCTAACCTACATTTCTGTGTTTTTGCAGTGCATGCAAAAAAAATATGTTGCATAGGAGATGATTTGGCCTATCATTTCTTGCAGTGTAACACTTCTATAGAGCTTTCTTTGGCTATGTTAGACCAGCTGCGATGGAGCATTAATATACCAACTGAAAACTAACAAGTCAGGTTAGGCTTAAAACTTTCCTTTTTGACAAAGCTCATAGTTAGAGTGGCTTAGGTTATCCTGAGCTATCTCTGTAGTTATGCTGCTCTAGGCGTAGACTGCTGGAAGACATAGTGACCACTTTTACTCTCTCTGCTACATTCTTATACTACTCTCCAATTTTGTGTTTTTTGTGTTATTTCAGCAATTTTTTTCTTACCTGGATCTGTGTTTAGCAGTGGTACCTTCCTGGAGGGGGACATTGGTCAAGCTGCTGCTGCCAACACCTCAATGCTCACCTTATACAGATGATCCACTTGGCCCTGTATTTCAGTGTTTAACCCTGTCTCTCCTAGACATAGCTACTGGCTGAGCTTCTACTGTGACTAACTGTATGTGCTCTCTTTCATACTCTAGACTTGAAAACTGGCTCAGAGTTTGTCTGCTTGGCTCTCTTTCTCTCCAAGATGAAGTCACCTAAGGAGCTATAACTATTAATGTTTTACTTTTCTTTCCTATAGAAAGTACTACTAGATCAGTGCTTCTATGTTCTTTTTGTGTCTCTGCTCTGTTCTCTCAATCTGTTGCTGTCTGTTACTGTGGGGCAGAAGCTGCTAGAACTGCTAACCACCAACTTGTTTATTTGTCTCTTGTTAGAATAAATACAGAGAACCAGAATGTGTCTGTCGTAAAGTCAACCTGCTGGATCAGAACGAACAAGATGGGTTACATTTGGTGCCGTGACCTCGTGACTACTGAAGATCAGCCTTGAGCTAATCTGACATCCAGTGGGTTAAAGTCAGACTCCACATGAATATTCAGGTTTTACTGGTGATAGAGGATGGTATTTTGTACCGTGTATCTAAGGATCTAATCACCAGGAAGAAGAGACACCAATACATTGTTCCTTTGTCACTCACAGAGGATCCTTTACATGGGTGTCATGACGATGCAGGTCACCAAGGTCAAGACACAACCTTCTCCCTTGTGAAACAGCGGTTCTACTGGTGTTTTATGGAGAAGGATGTAAGAGATCATGTTAAGCACTGTGCCAGGTGTGTAGTTGGTAAAACACCAGACCCGGATGGCCGAGCACCACTTGAGAGCATAAAAACTACAGCACCATTGGAATTAGTATGCATAGACTTCTGGACAGCAGAAGATTCCAAGAACCGTACTATTGATGTTCTCGTTGTGACTGACCATTTTACCAAGCTGGCCTTCTATTGTCCTGATCAGACAGCCAAGCAAGTGGCACGGAAACTGTGGGATAATTTCTTCTGTTACTATGGATTCCCTGAAAGAATACATTCAGATCAAGGAGCAAACTTTGAGAGTGAGTTGATGTCAGCCCTTCTTCAGGTCTCTGGTGTAAAAAAGTCTCACACCACAGCCTATCATCCAATGGGAAATGGATCTGCTGAGCGCTTCAACCGTACCTTGGGAAATATGATTAGAACTCTTCCACCACGTGCAAAACATGTTTGGCCTCAGATATTACACAACTTGACATTCATGTACAATAGCACCATTCATGAGACAACTGGATTTCCACCTTTTTATCTAATGTTCGGCCGAGTTCCCCGCCTCCCTGTTGACGTCCTGTTCAAATGTGCTCTGAGAGACAACAGTGAAGTCTCATTCCCACAGTTCATCAAAGAGCTAAGAAAAGATTTTCATGAAGCCATGATGGTGGCAGGGAAACATTCAAGTGATGAACAAAGACGGCAAGCCAACACATACAACAAGAGAGTCAAAGGTGTGGAGATTGAAATTGGTGACAGAGTTCTCTTAGCAAACAAAGCAGAGAGAGCTCGAAGGAAGCTGGCAGACAGATGGGGAGAAGTGGTCTATACCGTGGTCAGCAGCAATCCTCAGACCCACACCTTTGAACTCTGCCATCCCATCTCAGGTCAGACGAAAGGGGTTCACCGTAATTTGTTGCTATGTGTAAACTTCCTGCCAGTCATGCCCGAAACTGGTGAAAGTGCTTCTCATATCTCATCCTCTGCTTTAGTTGGAAATGAGGCTGTCGATTTCTCGAGTGAGCAACATACACAGCCTGCCTCTCTCACTCCTTCTTGTGTATCAGATGAGAATAAAGATGTGAATCTCTCTGGTCAGCAGCTCACACTTGACTGTGCAGTAGACAATACTGTTCGCACTCAGCACTGGGTCTCTCAGATTCCTCACATGGATTCACCTCATCTGCCTGAAGATCAAGTAGCATC
>JAHUTJ010051291.1:0-14583 GCA_036250325.1 Characodon lateralis
TACATTGTAAATTGTAAATTTGTATATTCTGTAATGCAAAAACAGAACAAAAGAGCAAGTGTACCGAAGTCAAATTCCTTGTTTGTATGCACGAACTTGGCAATAAAGCTGATTCTGATTCTGATTTCTGCTACCTGTATGACCCCTTCTCTTTTCCAAAGGTTATAATCAGTCTGACAGAGAGAGGTACCCCTAATCCTTGTGGTTTTTAGTATAACAATGGCCACTAGTGGGCTCTACATGGACACACTTTATCAGTGTATTATTTTACTTAGTACCCCTACACATAGCCCGTTCTAAAATGGCCAAACTCTAACACTCAGTAGTTTAATCTAACCTCCCCAGCAACCCTATACCATTCCAAACCCTTTGTGAAGTGCCTTGAGACAACATGTGTTGTGAATAGGCGCTATATAAATAAACTGAATTGAATTGAATTGAATTTTCAGTGTCTCACACCTCATCAGCTGAACCCAACACAGCTGAAGGGCCATCATTATGTGTCTCTTTATCAGTGAAAATCAAGCTGGCAGAGATTTTGCCCTGCTGTCCCTATTTTCTGGGAGAGTCCTCCTGGTGGTACTGAGTTAGGAAGGAGTACAACAGTAAAAGTTGGGTAAACAAAAAATGTATTCATAATTTCTGTACCACCCATGCACAAGATATGTAATCTCAAAGAACTGTACAAGGCAATGTCCAATTTAGGTCCAGTTATATTCCAGTTAATTCCAGTTAATTTCAAAACGTTTACCCCAATACAGTCCTATTATATTGTCAGATCACCAGTTCACACTTGTTCAATCCAAATCTACATTTCCATTTTCCGTTTATTTTTCATTTCATTCATTTAAAAATCAAATGATTGAGAATGAGAAAGAAGCAATAGCCTTATAATATCTGTCCCCATCAACACAAAATTATTTACAATTTCCGTTCTTTGAGCTGTCCAACACAGCAGTACTATCAGATCATAATATAATAACAACTGAATTCGCCCTCCTGCTCAGCAGAATTATACTTTTGTAACATCGAAAATGTCAATTTTTTTTAAAATATATATATTTACTTGAGTGTTTTAATTTTACAGTTAAGACTGTTCCATAAACTGACCCCTTTGACTGATATAGGTCTATAATTGGAAAAGTCACATTTATTTTTCTTTTTTAAAGAGTGGAATTATTTAGGCTGCTTTCATAGGATCAGAAAATGTCCCTGAAGTACATCATAGATTACTAATATTAGTAAAGGGCTAAATAATTACATCTATAATTTGTTTTAACAATATCATATTCATATCGGTATAATTATTGGATTTTTTTATTTGCACACTTCTGAACAATTGTCAATATTTCGTTTGCCTGTACATTTTCAAGAAAAATACTGTTAACATTATCTGGTATTGTTCCTCCATCAAAATTTCTATCATTTTATTGTACAGAACACTCAAATTGAGTGTTTTACCAGTTGGTAAGACGTTATTTATCAAACAAAGCTGATGTCACTGAGCTATTTGCTGTCCTTGTGAGAAAGCATGTAGCAACAGTAGAGATGAAAAACATCAGAAGGACCAGGCTCAACTGATAGGGGTTGAGAGGACAAGAAGGGGACACATGATTTATGGCAGCAATAGCACAGGTGATGGCTTTGTCCACTTTGTCCAGTACAAAAATACAGCTATAAACTGAATCATTGGCCATGAGTGCTTCCTATTAAAAACAGACAAAAACACGCAGGTGATATGGCAGCAGAAGACACCTAAGCACAAAAGTACCAGGCCAGACAAACCTTCCATGAAAAGAGAAAACAAAGTTAATGGCAGGAATAGCTCCATTTGTTTTTTTTTTTTGTTTTTTTATCAATGACAGAGATACAGACAAACACAGAAACACTGGCCCAGGCATACCTTCTCTGGTAAGACAAAACCGGACCAATAATACGAAATCTTTGAATGATGCATAGAAGAGGCAACGTTGTTTAATTAATTAGGTAGAATCAGGTTGAAATTAGTTGATTTTTAAAATTCTTTGTAACTGAGGCTATCATTTAAAGTAAGTGAGAAATCTCAAAAGATTTGTATGATTGAAAAACACCAAAGCATCTTGGTTGCCAATCCATCACATTTGCCCTGTGATGGATTGGCGACCTGTCCAGGGTGTTCTCCGTCTCTTGCCCGTAGACTGCTGGAGATTGGCACCAGCTCCCCCATGACCCACTATGGAATAAGTGGTATAGAAGATGAATGAATGAATGAATGAATCTTGGTTATGTGAAAATGAAGATCTTACTAGTTTTACGTTTTTAAGCAGGAGATCAATGAATATTATTTGTCATGGAGACTACATAACATGTAACAGCGCAAATGCTTATGCAAACGTCCTCTGTGAAAAGGCTTCTACCTACTTCTACTTTGGTTACAAGTATAGGAAATCCCTATCAGATGACACTTACCCAGCGTTGGTGCTCATTCTGAATGTAAAAACAAGTGTCAACATAAAATATTTATTTTTTAAGCTCTAATTTCCTGTAGTTTATACGTAAAGTTTTAAATGTCATTCAGTGCACTTCTAGGACACCAGCTACTTACAGTATATTTATTTATTCTTTCTACTGTGACTTTTTAAAAGGTTATTTTCCTGGGTCAAAAGGTAATGGGCAGTGAGGGCAGGTTCACACAGTAACCATTAAATTAAAATGAGGGCAGAAATGCTTCAAAAATTAGGAGTAACAATTTTCGCAGGTAATGTTTTTTTTATTAACTTATTAAATTTTCACACACTATTCTGACCTCTGGTCCCTTTGAGTCATTCTAGTGAATTTTGTTTAGGAGAGATATAGTCTTTAGAGCTGAGTCTGCAGAAATAAATAGGATAAATCAAGGTGCATGACGAGGAAATCCATTTACTTGAGATGGTTGTAACAATTTTCACTAAAAAATGTATTTGCATTTACCAAAACATATGAAATGCAACATATCATGGTCAAAATCCACTTTCAGATCAGTGATTTTAAGCATATTAAACAAAGATCTAATGGAACAGATGTCTGTAAATCATACTGTGATAACTTGTAGTCATTTTCTGACTGTGTTAGTCTTTTATATTGTTGTAGAGGACCATTGGGCCCCTCCTCTGTATAACATTACATCAGTTCATCAAGGTCTGCAGAAATGTGCTTTGGGATAGCTCTCCTACACTGCAAAAAAGGAAAATCTTACCAAGTATATTTTTCTAACTTTTAGTCAAAACCTCTCATCACACTCAAAACTATCTACAGAGATAAGTTTAAGTGAGATATAACAATTTGTTTTGAGACAATGCATCTTGAAAATCTTGATAAGTGAAATAGTCCTGAAAACGTCTTGTTTTGAGTAATCTCTTAAATGAAAAAAGTTTTTTTTTTTACATTTCAGATGAGTTTGAAGTTCCTGTGAGGTTTGTAAAACATAAAGTTTTGTTTCAAGAAAAACAATTAACTTGAATCAAGACAAATCTGCTTTATTGACAATCAACAACAATATCAACAACATGCCCAACTCACAGTGCATTACAAAACATTCTACAAGTCTAGCTATTTTTAATACATTTTGTGTCAAACAAATATTCAAGTTATTTGGAAAAAAGACTGCTAAAATAATATTTCATTATCTGTTCTGTTGCACTCTGGACAGATTCCAGCATATTATTCTAAAGGTAATGAGTACAAATACTGTTCTATACTACAGTAATTGGCAATGCTCTAAAACATTGTTTGGTCCAAATACCCAGACTCACCACTGAGTCAAGACTGAGATTTGATGATATCTGTGAGGGCATATTTCACTACAATGTACTTGCTATTATTAAAATTTACATAAGAGTATGGTGTATAATCAATATGCTTGTCTGCATCCATAAAAATATTGGCTTGAGCTAGGGAGGGAAAAATACTAAGATGAAAACAGGTTGGAGAAGGGTTATAATGCTGCGAATGCATTTCTTAATGCTAGTCAGGAATGCATACTTAAAGGTAATTTGTCTTAAAATGCAATGTTCAAATCTTAATTTAAGTTGGTTTTGGACCTGGATCCAGAGCATTGCCACAATTATGAAACTAAGAATGAGGTAAATAAATTTTAAAACAAGAGGATGACTTTCAAGCTGAAAAAATAGATGCTACCTCTGAGGGGAAGGACACTACTTGGGCATCACAAGCTTATTATGAGACGCAAAAGCTCACAATTGTAGTAAAATACTGCTCAGAATGGGTTTTCGTGGCTAGTTTCAAGATTCTCTATACCTTGTGAGGATTTAATGCAATGTCTTATTTCTAGAAATCTTGTCAAGTTAAATTTCACTTGTTCCATTGGCAGATTTTTTGGCTTATTTCAAACCAAAAAATCTCATTTTTTATTTTTTTTTTAACTTATTTTTAAAGTGGCATTTTTTTCCAGTGTAAAGTCCCACTCAAGCAGTTCAATCATTTTAAGGGCCTGGACTTTAACTGGGTCATCGCAAAACATTGATTATTTCCTTCTCATTTTGTTTTAGATTTGCTGCTGTGTTTGGGATCATTGTGCTGTTGATGACCCGGTTGAGGCCAAGCTTTAGCTGTCAGACAGAAGGCCTCACATTTGCCCATGGAATGTTTTGGCATAAAGAGGAGTTCATGCTTCACTTACTGACTGCAAGACACACAGGTCCTGTGCATCCAAAACAAGAAAAATAAGAAAATTATTACCTCTTCTCAACTGTGCTTGATAGTTTATATTGTTGTGTGTTAGTTTTTTCTCCAAATATGGTTCTTTACATTTTCACCAAGCATCTTTTTTCCTCATCTGTCCAAAAGGCATTGTTTCAGAGGTCTTAATTATCATTCAGATGATAATTGTGCTACAATATTATTTTTCTGGATTTGAGACTTCTTCTTCAACACTTACACGTTTCATCATAAACCTCAACAATACTCATGCTAACTGAGGAAAAGAATCTGAAATGAAGCTCTTGGATTTTTTGTAATTTCTCTGAACATAATCTGACCTTGGCAAAAATTTGCTGTAACATCAACTCCAAGAAAGATTGGCAGCTGTCTTAAATGTTTTCCACTTTTGAATAATCTTTCCATCTGTAGAATGATTAATTAAAATAGTTTGGAAATTGCAATGTCACTTTTCCCAGATTGATTGGCAACAACAGACTGTCATGATTTAAGGGTGTTTTGATTTTTGTTTGGGGTTTACATTTTTGGATCTTGCTTCTGTTTTAAAGTCTTCAATTCAATTCAGTACAGTTTGCGTCATCTTTGTTTAAGCATTATTGACCCTAAAATTATTTCCTTTTTACTTTGACTTTATACAGGATTAATCCTGAAAAATCTGAGTAAACGATTCATAGATCATGAAGATTCTAACAGTGTTGGTTTCTTGTCACATCATTAATCTGTACCTGATTCCGTCACACTGTCTTGGAGAGATCTTTAACGCATTATTCTTGCAACCTGAGACTTTGAGATAATCATATAATTTATGAAGAGGTTCAATAAGTGATACAGATAAATTGTGCCTGTAACTTACATGGTGAAAACATGCTAAGATTTATTTTCATCGGTGCAAAAATCAATTTACATCATTTGAGCAGCGGCAGTTTGATTCCTTTGGGAATTCATGTATCCAGTTAATATTGCTCAAGTGTCGGCACAAACAAATGACAGATTTTAGTGCCTCCTGAATTAATCAAAGCTCGCTCACGTCACTGGCTTACACAAACCCAATTCTGCAATGTTACATAAAGAAAGTACACCAATTCCTGCAGAGGGAAGGACTCATGGGTCTATTTATGTGGTCTATTTTATACTGAGGCTATGAAAAGGTAGAATGAAAAAGAAAAATGGTACAAAGGTGAATCAAAAAGGGTGAAGAAGAGCATGTTCTGGCACACTGAGTGTTTCAGCTCTCCATCTCATAATACTTAATAAACAGTGTACAGTCAGAAAGTCAAATATTAATCACTAATACCCGCATGCTTCTTGTCTTCATAAAGTGCACCACTGCTGCAGATGAACAACCTTTTTATTACCAGAGAGAAGAGATGACAGGATTGTGATTTCTGTAAAAATGTGTTGGAGGGTTGGCCTTCAAACAACGATGAAGAGATGATCAATGTTGTTCACGTCAGCCGTCATGCATGATTAGAGTAGGCTACTATTATTGGCCTCGGATTTGAATGGGAATACATAAAGCTTCACACTATTTTGTATCTAGGTCTGAATTGTATTTTAAGGTAAAAAAAAGAGTGAAATAATGAGGAGTGCTTTATAGTCTTCATTAACCAGCCACTGTAAGAATGTTGCGACTGGTTAACCATTAGCCAATATACAACTGGTGCTAAACTAAAGGTCTTTTTTCTATTTTTCAAAGGAATCTGGACTGTACTATCATTTGTGCTTTAACATATAAAATATTTTCACTGGTCAGAAGCTGGATTGCACAGCTGGCCGGGTACCGTGGCTCCCTTCCACAGTCCAAAAACATACATGTTAGGTTAACGATGTCTCTAAATTGTCTTTAGATTTGAGAGTGTGCATGCATGGCTACTGTCCTATGTGTCTCTGTGTTGCCTTTGATGGACTGGCAACCTGTCCAGTTTTTACCCTGCCCCTCGCCCAATGACCTGTTGAGATATGCATCAGGCCCCCTGCGACCCTGCAGGGATAAGCAGGTATAGACAATGTATGGATGGATCGCCAAAACCTAAACTACATCATGATACACCGAACAGAGATGTTTAAAAACAGTTTGGGACTCATGACACCTGTACTCTATTTGTATAAGCTCAAAATGGGGGTTCCTATTTTTCCTTCCTTCAAAAACTATGAGCTGACTGCATTGTTTCACCTACAGACTATAGGCTAGTAATGTCAGGCCAGTTGTAGGATAGTGTAAGATGCATTACATTTATACCAAGCAACAAAAGTTTTGATGTGTTTTTTTCTATGTTTAGCATCATTTTATTTACGCTGATGTCATAAAAGTTTTTTTTACAAATCAGCTTTTTCCCAAATACAAATAATGCTGGCGCATCGCTTTGTATATTTGCCTTTGGGGGATCCATGACTATCTAAATATTGTGAATCTCCTTGCATATTGCCTGCAGCTTTTCTTATTCTGCATTTTAGAGCTCCCATACATCAAGCCTGTATCACGAATCAGCACCTATGCTTAGCCCACTTGCTGCATTCTCTCAAGTTGCCAGAGGCTGGGAAGTTAGTTATACTTGAACACAGTATGGAGACGACTCCATTTGGTGGCTACACCTATGCAAGGGGACAAAGTTTCGTAGAGCAGAACAAAACATTGCAACGTTTGTAAAAAGCTGGGTCATTTCTCGTTTGGCTTTTTATGACAAATCGGTCTAACTCAGACATTTATTGTCAGAAAGAGCAAGTATTACAGCCTCCACTCATTTCTAAAATTTGAAGATTTACTCCATATACAAGGTGCTGGAGGTGCTAGAAAGTCCAGTTTGCTGCTCCACCACTCTTACTGCTCCTCACAGACTGGTGTTTAACCTATTTGAATGGAGAAGAACACCCAAAGCTTGATTTTAAATCCGAAGGTCCAAAGGTGTGGTTAGATTTACACTTGTGAAGCACTTTTTGTGTTAACAGACCTAGTTGATATCTGTCAATATGTACTATATTTACAACTGTTCTCAAGCAGTGGGATTATATTTCTGCTTTTCTTGACTTTGTGCTCTAGTGAGCTCTATAAATAAAGTTAGAAATGTTATGCTTAGGATAGAGTAGCTACTGTTGTTTAGCTGCTTGCTTCTTTTTACTGCCTTGATGTGCACAATATATATTGTGCATGTTTCTGCTGAATATAAATCTGAACAATTCAATAAAAAGGCACTTTCTACTAAAGCAGTAGAACATCTAAAACTTGCAGGACACTGGTCATTGAGGACCAGAATTGCCCAATTCAATTTCTACCCAGTGAGTTGATAATTACTGCAACTTTCCAGCCTTCACAAGCTATTGCTCATCCAAACGATGACTGATATAGCACACTGCTGGTTTTGACACAAGGACTTTCTTTTTAATTTCCCAAAGTTCATCTATGTTCTCTCAGATTTATACAGCAGCATTGCACATTTGCCTTTATTGTAACCAGAATGACCTTTAAATCTCACAATCTATTCACTTTAAATATGTGTCTCTTTTTAGGCCAGTAAATCAGGATACAGTTAACTTGTTTGAGAACAACTACTTGTTTTTTTGCAGCTCTTTCTAACAGGATATTCTACTTCACTTAGTTCTCAGCAAATACAAATGCTAAATATATCTGACCTTAACCCAGCCTTGATATATCTGGACCTCAGCATCTACTTTGCGTGTCTAGCCCTTTCTAGGCTTTCCAGTTGCATTCTCTTTGTATTTCCTGGTGTTTTATTTGCTGTTTTGTCTTTTTCAAAAATGCATGTTGAGCCGATGTGTGATTATAAATTAACTGAAGGAGTATACATAGTAATCTATCTTTAGTCTTTAGAGTCTGCCATGTTTTGTCGGGGATAAACTCCAGTCTTAAATGAGCTTTCGAAGTAAAGGTATAGATGAGGTGTCTATGTTGCTTAAGGCCTCTACATTGGAAAAAGAACGCTCCATGGCCTTCAAGACCGTGTTGTGTATTGGGGTTTTTTCACCTTCAAACTACCAATGGGGAGAATCTTATGCCAAAATGTAGATTTCCTCAATAACAAAGGACACAGTCCATTATAAGCAGTTCATATCCTACATCTGGTTTTTGTTATCACTCAGGAGACAGCTCTGAGGTAGGAAGGCACAGTCGGATCGCCACTCCTTGCTTGGACAAACATGGCTTCATTAAGGGGCCTCACGATTTACTGTGTTATGGCCAAGAGTTATCTCTCCCTGAAAAGGTCTGACATCTGTTTTGGTTGGACACATGTTTGGACTGCTAGTACGGGCTGAACTCATGATGAACTCTATCAGGGATGAAAACATGTCAATCCATCATGTGTGTAACCTCCAGACACTACAACTGTTCAAATGTTGCTGAATTGCAGCAAGTGTTGAAAACATCCTTTACACAGCAAATTCTATAATCTATGTGCAAGAGACCTGATCATGGTACTGTATTTATTGACAAAGAAATAATGGATTATTTGTTTCGACCACTTGGTGAGATGCCAGCACCAGTGGCGAGACAGGATGCACATATTGCCACCCTGCCAAAAGAGAGTGTGATGTGGATGCTCCCTTGGCATGAGGTAAGAAAAAACCAAACATGCTTCAAACTCTCATACATCTAGTCCACATCAGTGAATGCTGTTCATAAATTATGGAAGCAACCACTCCTTCTAGGCTCCTCAAGCTTTGTGTAAGATTGAAACAGTGCAGCAGCTTTATACTCCATCACAAGAAATGGAGAGCACATTGCGTTTTTGATGCATCTCGGAAGACTTTTCCAAACCACTGTCTGGCAAATTTTTTTACATTTCTGCAAACCACTTTCTGGCTTATTTTTTACAGTTCTGTTTCAACTTTACCCTATGTGAGTGGGAAGGGAGAAAAACTTGCCTTCATCCCCTGAACACATGTGACTGTGCCAGTGAGTGTAGTATATGAACTTTTATGAGTAATTTTGCCATTTTGTGCCGGTTAAACTTTTTATTGTAACTTTAATTTCTATATCGGAGTCTCGTGGCTGTTCAATTTTAGCTGTAATATGCTTGTGCACAAACACATTAGCTTTCTGTCATAAATATAATATTTCCAGAGGCAACAGGTTCTTCTCCTCAGATTTTTCAGCCACCTCTTGTCAGACTGAAAAACTCACAGACAGTATTACTTTTGTGAAATTGAGGATGAAACAAATTACTATTAACACTTATAGCAGATGTACTTGAGAAAATCAGTATATTGAAAAACTAAATAAATTCTATAAATACAGTTAATATTTTATTGAAATTATGTTTAACCAACAATATTGCATCTACATGTACAAAACACTGTATTACCATTAAGCAAATAATTTCCCTCTGAACAGGCAGTCACTACAAAGGGAAACACTGTTATCACAAACATTAATGGATAACCTTTATGATTTTTATTACATTTAAAGAGAATTACTACAAATCTCTGTCACTGAATATGTGCATCCTTAAAAATACTTTGTTTTTCATGACATTATCCTTATGTAGTCCATGAGGGCAGTTATTTGTGCTCTGTTGGAGCTTGGACCATACAAAAAGGGGAATCTCCAACTATCTTTATATCTGGTCTTTATATAATCCCTCCAGACAATCCACAATCTAGGGTTTTCTTATTTTTCTCTTTTCTTGAGTTCTCCCAATGCATTTTCTATGGGATGCAGGCCTGAGAACTGTAATGGCCACGAGTGATTGTATGTCTTGTGAAATAGGTTTTAGTGTTACATGATGTTACATCATGGATTAACAAGTAAATGTTTCTAGATGCTCTGAACAATATTTATGGTTGAAAAACATAATCTCTCAGCAGTGACTAAAGACTTTCAGCCTCTCCAGAACTTTCTCACTCTATGTTTATCTATTTCTGACTTCTGACAGTGACTGTGTCTTGTGACATTAATTCAGCAGCAGGATGCTACTTAAGTAGAATAATTACATATTTGCCTGTTAGTTCAACAGGCATTAGGCAGTCCACAGACATTTTTTAGGCTTTCTCTGTGCCTCTCAATGATGCTCTAAATTCAGTGACACTGTGGGAGTAATTGTGCTTTCAGTAAAAAGTGTGTTGCATCTGGTTTCTAACTGACGAATACATTGTCCAGCTGCACTGTGGAAATTATTAGCCTCAAACCACTTAAAACTCCTCTTTTTGCTTTTACTTAACCTTGAGGCATTTCCTGTCAAGCTTATTAGAATCCCTCCAGTAGTGCTTTTTCTTCTGAGAATCACATTTCTAAAGAAAATATGTCTGTTAGAAACAAAAATTGAAACCTTGCCTTCCATGAAGGGGTATGGTTGGTGTTGTGACTGATTCAGGGTGCAAGCCCACACATCCCAAGGCACCGTGAGACAATAAGGGATGTACATAAAGGTACATCTAAATAATTGTAATATTATATAATAATAATATTGTGAAAAAGTTCATTTTTTTTAATCTCTCATTTCAGAAGGTCAAACTCATGTATTATATTGAGTCATTGCATACAGTGATATATTTAATTCCTTTATTTCTTGTAATTTAGATGCGGCTTACAGATAATGAAAACCCAAAATTCAGTGTCTGTGAAAATTTAAATATTACATTAAATAATGGACACTTATGTTGTCAGCCTATAAGCCAATTAACTTCACACCTGCAAAGATTTCATGATGGTCTTTCAGTCTGGGTCAGTAGGCTACACAATCATAGGGAAGACTGCTGACTTGACAGATGTCCAGAAAATATTGCCCACAGAGTTGTATCCAAGCATATTCAAATAAAGTTGAGTGGAAGGAAAATGTGTGGTAGGAAACGGTGCACCAGCATCAAGGATGAACCCAGCTTTTAGAGAATTGTCAAGCAAAGTCCATTCAAGAAGATTCACAAGGAGTGGACTGAGACTGGACTCAGCGCATCAAGAAACACTACACACAGAAGAATTTATCCTAAACTGGAGACCATGTCAGAAGCATCTTACTTGGACAAAGAACAAGAACTGGACTGTTGCTCAGCGGTCCAAACTCCTCTTTTCATGTGAAAGAAAAGTTTGCATTTCATTTGGAAATCAAGGTTCCAGAGTCTGGAGGAACAGTGGAGAGGCACAATATTCAAGTCACTTGTAGTCCAGTGTGAAATTTCCACAGTCAGTAATAATTTTGGATCATCTGCTGGTGTTGGTTTACAGTATTTTCAGAAGTCCACAGTAAACACAGTTTTCTAAAAAGGACATTTTAGAGAACTTCTTGCTTGCTTCTGCTGACAAGCTTTTTTGGAGATGCTGATTTCACTTTCCAGCAGGACTTGGCACCTGCCCACACTGCTAGTCCATTGAACATGGTGTTACTGTTCTTGCTCAACTGGCAAACTCACCTGACTTGAACCCTATAAAGAATCTGTGGAGTATTGCGAAGAGGAAGATGAAAGACACCAGACTCAACAATGCAGATGACCTGAAGGCTGCTATCAAAGCAACCTGAGCTTCCAGTACTCCTCATCAGAATCACTGGCTGACTGCCTCCATGCCATGTCTCCATGTATTAATTCATGTAAAAGGAGCCCAACCAAGTATTGAGTGCATAACAATGAACATACTTTTCAGGTGCCTGACATGTGCATTTGAAACATGCCTTCTCATTTATGTATTCTGTAAAAAAGGCTGGAAAATGTATCAGGTAGCCCCCTGCATGTGGCTCACCACCTGAACATTGGGTTGCAGCTGGGTTGTAGACAAGGTTGGGGGCCTAGAAAATATAATTCCATTTTCTGGCTTAAAAGCAAATTGGCTCCAATGACTATTAAAGTTGTAGGTGTTTTAATTCACTCTCCCGCTGTCAGTTTTGTGGACACAGCTTGTGATTTTATTAACTCTTCAAAGACAGACTTTAAATCCATTCATTGTTTACAATATAGTATCTGCTGAGCTACAACATCAAATGTTCAATTTCCTCAGGATGGAAAGTAGACTAAAATTACAGTCAGACAAGAGTTCAGACTTTAATTCAGCTCTATCATTTTGGCCGAACCTTACGGCCAGTTTGTACGGATGGTGCGCTGCCATACACACAGAGCAGTTCGCATGGAAAATAAACTTTTTACAACAATTTCAGAGATATTACACAGACCTGAGACACATGTTTTTCATATCACAATCTCTTTCACCAGATGATATACAACAGGTTTAAATGAGCAGAAATTTTACTTTCTTACAGACAGGAATAAAATTACAGATATGATTTTGGTAGTAATAAGTACTTCACTCCTACATTTATCTGTAGATTGTCCTGGGTAACATTGAGAAAGTTTTGTGTGAATGGTAGGCACTTATGCATATTGAAAAATACCACTGGCAACAACAGATGAAATGTAACGATGCATTATTAAACATTAACTTCATGTTGCGCATTGTGAGTAAATAGGGATGAATTCCTTTAATGGTGCCATTACATTCAAACATCTTTTAAGATTAGCCTAATGTTTCATTTTCACGAGCAGTACACTGTGCTTAAAAAAGTCTTTGCATTAATCAACCATGTCCTTTGATCCTACTCCATTTAGCTCCATGTTGACCATGCTGCTTATCAAGTCAAGTCAAGTTTATTTATACAGCGTTTTTCAGCAACAAGGCACTCAAGACGCTGTACATAAGGAAAAACATTACAATGATACAGAAAATAACAACAGTGGTAATCAAAAAAAAAAAAAAAGATAAGAAAACGAAAAGAAAATTGGACTTAATGTTTAGGTAACACATTCAAAGGCCACTCTAAACAAATACATTTTTAATCTTGATCAGCTTAGGGTTTAGGCACTTTTACAGTTTTCTGCGAGCTTATTCCAGTTTAGTGGAGCATAAAACTAAAAGCTGCTTCTCCATGTTTGGTTCTGGATATGCAGAGTAGATTTGAGCCAGAAGACCTGAGAGGTCTGGGTGGTTGATACACTGACAACATGTCTGTAATGTATTTTGGTTGCTAAGCCATTCAGTGATTTATAGACTAACAGAAGTATTTTAAAGTCTATTCTCTGAGCTACAGGGAGCCAGTGTAGGGACTTTAGAACCGGGGTGATGTGCTCCACTTTCTTAGTTCTAGTGAGAACGCGGGCAGCAGCGTTCTGGATCAACTGCAGCTGTCTGATCGACTTTTTAGGCAGACCTGTGAAGACACCGTTGCAGTAATCAATTCTACTAAAGATGAACGCATGAATTAGTTTTTCAAGGTCCTGCTGAGACATTAGTCCTTTAATCCTGGAGATGTTCTTTAGGTGATAGAAGGCCGACCTTGTTACTGTCTTTATCTGCCTTTGAAGGTTCAGGTCTGAGTCCATCACTACAACCAGGTTTCAAGCCAGACTGGTTGTTTCTAGCTGTATTAACTGAAGCTGTGTGCTAACTTTTAAACACAGGAATAAAAACTGAAGTAATCTTTGGTCCAAAGATTACTTCAGTTTTGTTTTTATTCAGCTGAAGAAATTCTGGCCCATCCATGCATTGATTTCTTCTAAGCATTTACCCAGCGCTTGAATGGGTTCATAGTCACCTGGTGACATCGTAACGTATAGCTGTGTCGTCTGCATAGTTATGATAACTAACGTTGTTGCTTATTAAAATCTGAGCTAGGGGGAGCATGTAGATATTGAATAGAAGGGGCCCTAAGATGGACCCTTGGGGAACACCACATGTGATTTTTGTGGTCTCTGATGTAGTTACCTACTGACACAAAAAAAGTCCGTCCTTCAAGTAGGATTTAAACCAATTGAGTGCTGTACCAGAAAGGCGGACCCAGTTTTCCAGGCGCTCTAATAAAATGGAGTGATCAACAGTGTCGAATGCTGCACTAAGGTCCAATAATACCAGCACTGTGGTTCTTCCACAGTCTGCATTTATACGGATGTCACTGA